>JASTWP010000282.1:0-180177 GCA_030770255.1 Temnothorax ravouxi | reverse complement strand
GTAATTGTATTTTTGTAAACTGAAAAATTTTGAATTATATAAATATAAATGTAATATTTAAATTGAAATGGTGCTGCGGGGGGTCTCTAAAACCTTAAGGATTTTAATTACTATATTATAATTAAACACAGTTACTACAGAAATGCACAATCCTTGCAGTCAAATTTCTCTTTTTAAATAAAAGTTTATTTTAAAGTTTAAACGCAACATCTAATATGTTGTGCTTCAGATTAAAAAAGAAAATGTGATTTCAGCATCAACCGTTCAGCCGATTGTAACATAAATAAAAAATGTAAATGCTTTAAAACCGGAAAAAAATGCATAGAATCATGCAAATGCAAAAATCGTTGCTCTGGTTCAGCGTCGACCGCAATTTCCAACGTCCTCGACATCATCGTTAACGTCAAAAATCAAATTGTTAAATTTTTCTCTTCGTTAACCCCTGATATATGAACCACGAGAATCTCCTCGCTTGGCGACCGGAACAGCCTCTCTCTGGTAGTCGCGATCCTCTGCTTCGATCGCGGCAGCTGCCATCGGTGGATCCCTGTGTACGTCGGCCTCGACTCAATCGCGACTGCTGGAGAGGAGGCTCGCGATCCAGTATTCCGCTGGCGACGATATGCTCTCGATGGCGATAGTTGTTAAATATGTGCTGGTCAGCGGCGCCCTGACACTGTGCCGTATTGGGAGATTATATTTTGTCTTTATTTATTTACAGCATCGATACGAAAAAACCCAATATGCGCTAGCGCATTTTAAAAATCCACTTCTCGTACAAGATACCGAGAATTGGAAGCGTTTTAAAGAAGACATTACCGACGGTATTGTCATCGATGATATGGCTCTTCACACCTGGACACCCAAAAGAATTCTACACACGATGGATCGTGAAACAGCTTACACGCAAAACTTTAAATACACTGGCGTTAGAATACGCTAACGCATATTGTGTTTTTTCCGTAGCGAGGCTGTAACGAAATAAATACAAAATATATATATATATATACGGAAAAAACACAATATGCGTTAGCGCATTTCCGAAATCCACTTCTCGTACAAGATACCGAGGATTGGAAGCGTTTTAAAGAAAACGTTACCGATGGTGTTGTCATCGACGACATGGCTCTTCACACCTGGACACCAGAACGGATTCTACACACGATAGACAGGGAAACAGCTTACATGCAAAACGTCAAATACACCGGTTAGAATACGTGCCAGGCTGCCGAAAATCGTGTGTCTGAATTCCATGAAAGAATTTTGGCCATCAAATATTCCACCGTGTAAGAGAAAAGCAATTGAGGCGCGGATCGAAATTGTAGACATCGATGAACCGCTTTTCGACGAGAGAAGACAACAAGACAATAGTCTTGGGGAATCGAGTCGTGCGGTCCCGTCGAAGCGCCTCAGAAACAACCCAAAATTTAAGATTCGAAAAAAAAACGGCGGAAATTACAAGTGCGCTGAGAAAAGATTTCTCGCACATTCAGGTAAGATCGTACATGTGTCACCGACGTTCCTAGCACTAACTAACGTCGACGATGTTATTTTCTTCCATGTTGCTAATATATATTTTGTATATGTATATGTATATGTATATATGTATATATTATGTATATATGTTCCCAAGCCTTTGCCGGCCGGGATTATTTTCGTCAATGAAGCGTAATGCTTATTATCAAACTGTCTTAGAAAATACCTAAAGCATCGAGAATTTTGTTCTTTTTCTGTACATTGCATGCAATTCTATTGGTATTGCTTTTTGTTATAATACTTCAAAATCTGAAGCAGACGCTATCTCTCGAGCCACTCTTACGGTCGTTGAATTTTATGTTATCGTAGTATCCATATATGTCTGGTTAAGGATTTTAAAGCTTTTATTTCGAGAGTTAACTTTGTTTTGTGTTACATAACTATTTGAGCATTTCCAGAGCTCGTGCGCGCTGGAGAAATAAAATCCTTGGAATTATTATATTGTTTCTTTTTTATTTTTTTTATCTAAATACATTGTGGAAATCTCATTGCAAAAAACATTTCACAAAAGCTTCCATTATGAATCGTTGCTACTCGCTATTTTTATTCCTTTTTATTCATTACATATTATTATCCATTATAATATCCATTATAATATCCATAATACATGAATAATTACTGTTGCTATATTTTCTGTGTGTCTTTTGTTTAATTATTACATTAACTGTACTAAAACTGTACGCGAATACGCTTAAATCGTATCTCCTTTCGCATGAATCCTCACCAAACTATCACTATTCCAATAGATTGCAAAGACGTCGTGAAAAGTTTAAGGGCAACTCCAAGTTTTACGGAAGTTTCTTCGGCTTTTTGGCGAGCAAAAAGTGGATCTTTTACAATATCCCGATAATACATCTCTTTCTGAGATAATTTGAATTAGCATTACATGAAAATTTGAAGAACTCGCGACAATAAATACATGGATTATTCTTTGGATATTCGATTGCAAATAAAGCCCCATAATCAGGATTACCCCTCGGATAAAAATATAAAATATAATTGAAAAGAGATGAAATATATGATTCTGTTTGGACGCAATAAGAGCTCCAATATGTAATGCAATCACGGCAATGCAGTAATCGTCGAAAATGAATTCCTGTATCGATAGCTTATCAGTAATTAATACGAATGTGATTATATATGTATAATTAAATATTTCAACGTTTAATCAATAGCCTGACGCAATTAGCGATAACGCAGAAATGTACGCGATATTTAATGCAAAGCATGCTTATTTAACGAAAATAATTCTGACAAAAGTTTATTGCTTTATAGGTCTCTTCGTTTTTTGGAATTATTGCAATATCGATTCACAACTTTTTCGATGTTATGCGAACTCACAAGACATACGATTGTAGTTTTAAATGCTTCTTTTCGTTTTGCTAACGATCAGTAATTAAATCGCGTATTACATTATACATTTGTAAGCATTGTAAATAATGGTAAAATATTACGACAGCCATTAAAATGAAAATGTTGAGCACTTTGAATATTTAATCATAAAACATTGTGAATATTCAGAAATTTTTATTCTGATATGCTGAATTTTGCAGTTTTTTTTAATGTAACCAGTGGCGGATTGATAGGAAAGCCTACGAAGCTTAAGCTTCGGGCCTCCAACGAAATGCAATGAGAGCCCCCAAACGAGCGCATCATCTCCCGACTTTAAACGCGTAACTTTTCACGAGTTCACGCTAGAGAAAAACATACCCTGGAGACAATGGATGCGTTCCGAAATTCACTGCTATATAGTGCCGAAAATCTATAATATATACGTGCGACGTGAACGGTAGATTTCGGACGCTGGCTGTATTAAGATAATCTGAATCATTCTCGAAAATAGATCAAGTCTAACAAGCATAATAGACTCCCGGCTTTAAGATCGCTATATGACGCTTCCGCCAAAACTGTGACAACAGCCTCGCTCAGGCAATATAAATTTTACAGCTCTTGACATGCAAGCGGCATTATGCATGCCGGCCGTACATGCCGGGTTTTTCTGTTAAATGTGTCCTCCTCGCATTCACGAATTGCAAAATTCAATTCGGACCTACTCCCCGTTACCCGTTATCCACACGCGAATACATTTTACAATGAATATTTCACGGCTTATGCATTTATATTTTATCGCGCTTCTCTTAGCAGCCTCCGATAATCACATATCTTACAAAGCATTTCAGACAGACACTGTCAGATGAGATTTTATAATGCCCGCTCGCTTTTTACGTGATCGGAATGCGGACGAGATGTTTGAAATGATCCCAGAACATCAATTTGGTTGGGAACCGTAAAAATAATGTTAAAGTGCTGGTCTTACAATAATTTTATATGTAAATTGCAGATCTTTTTACGAATGTTTAATGATAACTTTAAATAGCTTGACACATGTATTATTAAATTCCGTCTTAAAATATACTCTCCCGACATAATTAAATTTAAAAAGTATTAATTTACATTGCATAAGATGTAAAGAAAAATTGTTTCTAACAAAATTCTTTGTGCCAATTTTTTAGAAACCGATGTATGTTCGTAAATTGCAAGTGAGGAAAAGTACGCTGTTACGTGCAAAAACGAACTCGGCGACAAAGTTATTCGGTGGTATCGTAAAAGACATCGCGAACACTTTTACGATCTACCGGTGGTAAAAGCGCAGTGTCAGCGATAAAAAAAATGTCACCGCTATGGTCTCTTAATGTATGTACATTCCACTGGTTTGTGTGCGCTTTAGAGAAATTTTACAATGATGATCACATACTGCGATAAGTGTGGTTCTAAAGTAATATCTTTTTTAAGTTATCATGCCATTTAAATTGCTAATCATGGAAGAGTTTAATGGTAATTAATCTCGATAATCCGTATAGAGTATTGGAATAGATTGCACACAAGCATTGGAATGATCAAGTAATGACGATCTATCGTATTTTGAAGCAAGAAATGGAAATATCGTGTAACGGGATGATATCATTCGACTAATTGATCAAGATATATCTCGCTGATGTTGGAGGGGACTCGGCGATGTTGGTACTTAAGCGGAATTTATGAACTCTCCTCTCGCAAGTTCGGTGTGTTCTAATGAAATTACCTGAGAGAACCAACGATTAATGGTAAAAAATTTACTCTATTGCGGACGAACATTAATACTTTTTTCAAAAACAGTTTCTTCTTTCTAGTTACAAATGCTAATTGCATTTAATAACACCACGAGAGTTAATAATAATAAAAGTTGTTAATCTATTTCAATAAAATTGTAAAAAATAAAAAATGTGCTGTCTTTAAAATTGTTAATATCTTTCAATGGAACAAAATTTTTTGTTCCATTGAAAGATATATTAACAATTTTAAAGACAGCACATATTTTATTTTTTATAATATAAACATGAATAAATATAAGCATTCTCAAGTAGACTTGTTCGGATCCTCTTTCAGAGGACTTTCAGTACGCCAATACCGTCGAGGTATAAATTCTTATTTCTTAGCGTTTCTCGAAACAAGTAAGAAAGAGTGAGGAAATATTTTTCTGGAGCAGGTAATACCGGCAATACGAATTTTCTTAGAACTATCGCTACTATCGCTTTTCCGGTGACAGTCTTCCCGAGGCCGCCTACCCTATATCTTCTACCTTCGAATCCCAATACTGAGCGTAACAACGGCATGGCAAACTCTTCGTGGCACAGTTAAGGGTAGGTGCAACTCCGCTCCGTAAGCCTCCGGTCTACGTACCCCGAGGCTCCCGGTAACGAGGGTAGTGAGGGTAAACCGTTGAAATTGGTCAACACGGAGTTAAATTCGACGTTCCGTTCGATAAATTCGCGCCTGTTGATTAAATTGTGGAGACGTGCGACGTGGAAAACCGCGTTTGATCTCCCGAAAGATCGCAATCGAAACCGAGAGACGTATTCACACACACACACATGGTTCGCAGTTTCGCGTTTCGCGAGCGCAAGTCTGGAAGACGGATAGGCGCAATCGTCCACAAATAGATGAACAAGCGGTTTATCGCTCCGAAAAAAATTGAGATCACAAATCACAATAATCGAGCAACATACGTCATATAAATATCTCGTTGCGAGCAAAGAAGCACAGACGAAATAAATGCACGTATTTTAAACGTATAAGAGTTCTAATAATATACGATTTTACTTATAAAAGAGAAAAAAACGAGATACATATAGGAGAACTAGAAAATGTAATAATATTTTTCAATAATATCCTTGCCATTTATATTCAGCTCAAAGTTTATTCATTTGATTAGTGTTGCGAAGTGAATATGTAGGAAGAACTTGCACCCTACTTTAAGTGAGGGATCGAACGTGCAATGTATACGAAAAATGTGAGTTCGACCAGCTGGTAGTCGTAACTTTTTTTACGTAGGTAATCAATTTAAGTTTGGATGAGCAAAAAGTGTTACCGGAGGGGATGAAAAAGGTGTAAATATACACGTCTAATGGAATTCTACAACAAGTTTTTTGCAATATATATAATTATAAACGCTGATTTATCGCCGAATAAATCGATTATCTAATCATTGTAAAAAATCTGAACTTATTTTACGATTCATTTATTCAATTAATTTACAACCTTCCTTCAATAAGTAAATTATTGGTTGGAATCAGATTGTTTTTGGAAGAAGTACGGTTGGAAGAAGTTATCTTCTTGGAAGAAGACAATTTAAAGTAACGATCTTATCTCACTCTTGGAGTCTACTTGATAAATTTGAAAATGTCGAGAGTAATTATTCTAACAATCGTACTCATAATTATTGTCTATGGAATCGAAAATTGCCCGACTACTAATCTCAATAATCCACAATACAAAAAAGAAAATTTAAAGAAGTTTCATAATCCGCCCCAATAAATAAATGGCAGGTAAATCTCCAGCTTTGTGTCGTGTGATTAAACAGCTATTACCAAAAATTTCGGAAATATTTGAAGAGTACTTTCAATAAATCTAAAATGAAAAATTTTTTTGTTACATAAAATTAGGTCCATGCAATAAGAGCAAAATAAAAGAAAAGCGTCACTGCTAATAAAGTATTGCGATTATTTCGCAATATTTGGCTATTATCAAATTGTGAATTGCCTGGTAGGAAAATCGAATCAAGGCACGACCATAAACGTATAATCAGCAGACTCATAAAAGTGATCGACCGTCTTTACGCGGCTTGACGGGCCCTACGTTGGCCTGCTCTCTCAAAATGATTTTTTCCTTCTTTTTTTTACGAGGGTTTGCAATCAGTGCATTTATCTTCACGAGGCAATTATCACGCTTCAATCGCGGGTTTAGTAAACGACCGGGCAACAAAAGAACTTGCCAGAAAACGGAATGCTCGGGCAAAATCCCGCGCCGTCAATCTACTCGGAGGAACTCGATTGTTGACCCGGACTGTATAGGTCAATAATTAAATCCACTTCCTAGAGGCGCGCGGCGGCGAGACTTCATCTTCATGAATTTTCAAGAAATGCAAGGAGGCGAGCGAGTTACGCGCCAAGACGGAAAGCGGAAAGGAAAAAAAGAATGTGTTTGAGGAGCAAACGTGGAAAACAGGTCGCTCACGAGAGTCGACTCGGCAACTACCGGGATAATGGAGGACGCGTTCAACGAAACTGCATTATTTCGAAGCACGATATTGTTATTATGTGCAAAGCAAAACCGTCAGTGTAAGCTCGCTACCGACTCTGTTATCGAAAGTGAATTTGTTTCAACGTGGCGGAACGCCGACGGATGGTTTCCTAGCCTGATCGACGTGTATAAGCTGCATTAATATTTCACTAAAGTCTCGTGCAGTTAATGAAAGGAACTCAAAATCAAAGCAATATTCGATCCGTGAAAAGCACATAATTATCGTTAATTTATCTCTCATAATGTAATCTGTAACATATACAAATGTATTTGCGTATTAAAAAATAGTGTCCAAAAAATAAATAACATTTTAAGAAATAATTATCCAACAGAAAAATTACTGTACTAAGGTGCGAATTTCATTAATGGTTCCTGATTAGTTATTTTTTCGTCCATTAATTCTTTCCTCGTTTTATTTTAATAGTCGCCGTGGAGGGCCCGGCTCGTTTTTTTTGCCAGTATTTTTTTGCCGACGTACCCTTTACCCTCGTGACAAAGGGTACGACCTCGCTGGTTAACGAAAGAAAAACTAGGCTTCAACTTTAAACTGGAGCAACTCGAGCGGTATCCATCGCGTCGATCCCGGCGCCGATACAAAGAACGGTGTAACCATTGTACCAGGCGCGGATGGTGGAAAAAGCTGGCGAAGAGCCGGTGGCAACGGCGGGGTCAGCGGTCGGTCGCGGCGCGGCAGCCGAGCGGCTCTCTCGGTGGAACTTTGGAAAATAAGAACAAATCCTGCGCTACGGGGTATGTGTGAGAAAGAAAGAGAAAGAGAGAGAAAGAGAGAGAGGAGGGGGAGCGAAAGAAAGGAAGAGCAAGAGAGGGTGAAACCCCGACGGCGAGTCTGTAACTAATGGCGACGCGGCCGCGACCTGCGAGGCAAAAGTGCCGGCGTTCGTAGCGCGGTTATATATACGGGACGGCCACAAATTCCGCCCGCTGCCCATAAAGCCGTGGAAATGGGAGCCCGGCCAAAACAATCGCGGACTCCGCGTATCCCGCGGGACACACTGCGCCATTTCCGTATCCGGCAGTCGCTTTCTCCTCCGCTCTCTCACTCTCTCTCTTTCTCTGCCTCTCCTCTTTTTCGCTTTCTTCGCCCGGCCAAGAAACTGTGGCAGGCTGCGTCACCGCGTGCCTTTCTTACGGCCCTTTCACGATTTTTCCGTTCCCTTGTATCGCGCGTTTACCCTCTTTTTTTTCGCAGTGGCGCAGTTCGAGTGTTAGACGGCTGGAAAAATCAAAGAGACGCGCACCGTATTGCCCGTGCGAGCGTAAAATTCTGTAATCTGGTTGCGTATTACTAAAATTGCGGATTATTCGGTGAGAAATTGTACCGTCAATGTAACAAAGGTCGTTTTGTAATTATAATGTAATGTATAATTCACAAAGTAAAGTCGCGTTAGAATAAATTCGTAATCATTAACTAGATTAATATCGTGAAACAAAATATATCTTGGTACAATATCAAGATATTAATAATAAAAATAATAGTGGTTGCGATCTGAGCGTTCAAGTTTAATTTACAATATAAATAACGAGTGATTATATAATCTCCGCTGCTGCGCATCGTACCGGTGAGTGATTATTTTTTTATCCCTTTTAAAGCAATGGATTTGCGGAGAAGGATCGTCGCGGATATCAGCCTGCAATTTCGTCTCGCGCATTTAGCTTGCGTTATAAGTATATAATTGATGCATAAAACAATAACCGCGCCATGAGAGAGATCATTACCGAGCGTAATTATATATTTGTCGCTCGAAGTGCGCCGGGAATGCACGAAGGTACTATTTTTCCGCTATCGCGACCCCCCCCCCTCTCTCACTCTCTCTCACCACATTGTTGATGCGAGTAAACCTGTAATATGAGATGCCCGTATGCACGATCCTGCGCCGGTTTGCAATCCGCAAGACCGAAAAGCACGCTCTCGAGATACACTCATATTAAACTGCAGCAGTAGATTCTCCTCGACCGCCGGCAATATCTTCTCGGCAATAATATATTATGCACGCGGTCCGCAAGATTCCGCGGATTCTCGAGCCGACCTTCCCTCCGACTCCGAGAACTTTTCGAATATTACGGCTATATTAAGGCGCTCAATACTTTGTGTCCATCGAAGATCCAATCAATGTTAATCGCACGTGATACACGCACGCGACACACGCTCACGTCACACACTCTTTTTGTCATCGCATTAATAGACATAAAATGATTGTCAGAGAAGAGTTATAGTACTAATTAACAGAAAATAGACGTGCAATTGAAACTTGTAACGAGGTACGGATCTTTAAACATACAAAATGAGTTTTCGACAATTTAGCGATGCCTGATGTAATATCGTATTTGACAAATTTAGTTATTTAACAAAATCTTGAGTTCTGTTTCCTGAATAATGTGAGTTGTTCCCGCACTTTATCCACACAAACCCCACTCGCAAAACCGCGCATAAATTATAACAAAAATAAAAAATGCGTTATCCAAGCAACGTTCTTATTGTCATCATGTATAATTAAAAATAAATTTAATTAATTAACGTCCAAGTTTTCAAAGAGGATAATAATAATATCCGGGAAAATTACGGGCAAATAATTTTACGAGATTCGCGAAACAAATAAATGATTTTAATCTCACTAGCACGATAATGTAATCGTGCGCAGATCGCGCGAGCTCGTGAATCCTAAATAAGCTCTGAATCAGTAATACTTATCCATTTTCAACGCTTGCATTTGTGCGAGCGCATTCGCATTCACAATATTCACATTAGTTCAGCGTCGTTACGTGGATACTTGATCCTTAAAATCCAAACAAGTCCAAATCCACATCATAACATTACGACTTGCTTACCAACATCAAGAAAAAATCTTTACGTTGCAATAGATGAGGGATTTATTCTAATTCCGAAAGCAGATTCCTATTACGCGCGCTTGCTCAAAATCATAAAATTCAAAACTAAAAATATGCTCGGGCAAATAGAAAGAGAAATGTGTATTAATCCACGCCTACGCATCCACAAGCATTACAAGCTCAAAATATGGAAAAAGACAGTGTCCATGATGTGCTTCACATCGGCCAGTTGGCGAATGATATCAAAGAACTCCTACGGGTAAAAATGCCCTAGGGGTATAAGCATGGTGAATTTGCCCTTGAAAGATATCGGCATGATACTGCGGGGATTTTTAGGTACTAATAAGATAATAAGATCCTGAGAGTTTCAGATCTTGAACCCAATCGGTTTTCGAGAAAAAGCAAAATATGTAAAAATCAGATAAAATGAATATTCTCAGGAACGCTTGAACCGATTGACTTAAACTCGGAATATGTTTTGGGGGCTGATGGTACCTTTTCGGGAAAAAATTGAGAGCTAAATCGATTGAAAATAACCTGGAAAAAAATGACATTTTAGTTTTAATTTTGATTTTTAACCATGATACGATTCTCGTACAATTATGAAACTATTTTTTTCGAATTCCTCATCCATTTTTTTATGGATTTATGGGCTTTCAAGATTTTAAAAAAAAGTACGCCATATAACAAAAAAATAAAAACCACTTTTTATGCAAATATTTACTTTATTATTATGTTCCAATTATTTAAATAATCAATTACGTTTACTTTGTGACAATATTGAAATTCTTTCTCAATTGCCGCTTTTAATTATTGCATATGGTATGTTATCGACTCAGTCTTTCTACTTCCAAAATAAACCACGCGACCGACGCGCCCACTTGCATGTTTGGCCGCATATGTAACAGCTGACACATGTTTTGTTTATGATCTGAAATTGTGTGCTCATATTCTATTTGTTGAGCTGATAAAATGTCTTCAAATAAAACAGTCAATGATAAGTGTTGCATTTGCTCAAAAATAGTAAAGAAAGTTCCAGGAACTCCTAAAACTCTATTAACAGAACAAGACATTGATGAGTTTTCTGCAATATTTGATGGTGAATTTTTCACTGGTGATATTGTTTGTGGCAAATGTCGTGTGGAGATGTATAAAAAAAGAAAAGTTGATGCGGTTACAATTGACTCTGAAGATGGATCAGAATCTATCGTTAGTGAAATGTTAGAACGTACGGAGTCTAGTTTGTCAAACATGACATTGTCTCAATCAAGTTCAGATGATCCTTCTTTCAGAGTTAATATCACTTCTACAGATAACTGTACAGAGTATATTGAGATTTTTATGAAAAGAACTATTTCAACCCATGGATACTGTTGTCTTTGCTATAAAACTGATGATTTGAGTGTTATTCCTCAAAAAGCCCGAATTCAGTCATTCATCAAACTACGAGTTTTCATACCAAACGGAAATCGATGCTGTCGGAATCATTTAATAAATAAACGGTTCTATGATGAATCTCTAGGTTTGATAAGAGTTTATTCTAACTGGACTAGAATTTCATCCGTAGAATTGAGTAATATGATGGAACATTTTTCTATTGAATGCGATTCAACATTACTGGATAAAATGGATGATTATCGTGTATCAGATGAAAAACTTCGTGTTTTAACTGGCTTAAATTGGGAGAATGTGATTGAGTTGCGGAGTTGGTTAGTTTCAATGAGAAATACTGATGCTCGGAGTGTAACTCAAGCACTTATAGTATTTTTAGTCAAGCTTCGCACAGGTAATTCAAATAACTTAATATCTACAATCTTGGATATTGATGAGGAGCAATTAGTGTCGAAGTATTGTGAGCAAGTCATCCAATCTTTTGTTAATGACGTTTTACCTTCGCGCTTTGGCTCAAATGCAGTATCTAGAGATGATCTTATTGAAAATCATACATCTGCAGTTGCTAAAAAACTTCATAATGATTTGAACGACAAACTTATTTTAATTTGTGATGGGACGTATGCTCGTCATGAAAAAAGTTCTAATAATGAGTATCAAAGAAAGTCGTATTCTGGTCAAAAAAAAGTACCACTATGTAAACCATTTACGATTTGCACCACTGATGGATACATAGTTGATATGTTGGGACCGTATTATGCTAACCAAAACGATGCTACTATAATGCGGGATATCATAGATAATCCTGATGGTATATGTCATTTATTACAACCTGGTGATGCATTTGTCGTTGACCGAGGATTCCGTGATGTTAAAGAATACTTGGAAAATAAAAATTATAAAGTATTAATGCCAGCACTCAAGGGAAAACGAAATCAATTAACAACAGCAGAGTCTAACGCTTCAAGAAATGTAACAAAAATTCGTTGGCCTGTAGAGGCAGTTCATGGGATGTTAAAACAAAAGTATCATTTACTCGATCAAAAAATTGATAATAAAATGCTTCCGAGGATTGGAAGTTTTTTTAAGATTGCCTCATTCTTGCATAATATGTATAGTAAGCGTCTTACTTCCGACACGGAGTTTTTAGATGAAGTCATTGAAACAATGAAATCGCAAAATAATGTAGCAAATACGTTAGCTGACGAAGTTCAACAAAATGGCTGGCAGCGTAAAAAATTGCCGTTTCAAACGATTTCATCTGAAGCTCTAGAGGATTTTCCAGAAATGACAGAAAAAGATTTACGAATTTTTTTTACTGGTTCCTACCAATTGCAGCAAGCTGTGTCCTATTTAGCGGAAATGCTTGATGAAACAGGTAATCTTACAATTCAATACGTGAAAGATCAGTCAAACATACTCAAAGTTCAAGTTCAATCCCGACATATTAATAAAAAGGTTTATAGATGTTTTATTGAGTACAAAAAAAATGCTATTGGTCCAAAAAGCATATTGAGGCATAGTTGTGAATGTGCGAATGGTCTTAGAACAATTGGATGTTGCTCTCATGTTGCTGCTGTTGTTTATTATTTATCACACGGGAGATATTTAACAAAGATTCTGAGGCCTGCTGAAATACTCAGCAAATTATTTGATACAGACAATGTTTCACCTGTGATTGAAGATGATAGTGATGAAGACTGATGAAATATGATTATCCTTTTTTTTTCTGAAGTATATCTTTCATTTTTTGTTATTTATTTATAATTCATTAACTTATATCTGTTTCTTATTTCATAAGCATATAATGTTCATAGTATTTGAGTTGATATTATTTCATATTTGAAGGTTTAGCTGTTGATTTTAGGGTGATTATTGTAAATAAGATTTGAGAACATATGAAAGCGAGAAAAATAATGATTCACAATTGGAACATAATAATAAAGTAAATATTTGCATAAAAAGTGGTTTTTATTTTTTTGTTATATGGCGTACCTTTTTTTAAAATCTTGAAAGCCCATAAATCCATAGAAAAATGGATGAGGAATTCGAAAAAAATAGTTTCATAATTGTACGAGAATCGTATCATGGTTAAAAATCAAAATTAAAACTAAAATGTCATTTTTTTCCAGGTTATTTTCAATCGATTTAGCTCTCAATTTTTTCCCGAAAAGGTACCATCAGCCCCCAAAACATATTCCGAGTTTAAGTCAATCGGTTCAAGCGTTCCTGAGAATATTCATTTTATCTGATTTTTACATATTTTGCTTTTTCTCGAAAACCGATTGGGTTCAAGATCTGAAACTCTCAGGATCTTATTATCTTATTAGTACCTAAAAATCCCCGCAGTATCATGCCGATATCTTTCAAGGGCAAATTCACCATGCTTATACCCCTAGGGCCTTTGTAACAAAAAGTTTAAAAAAATAAAACATTTAAAAAATTATGACAAATTGATACAGAAAAGACACAGATTGTTAACAAACGCAGAGATCAATAATTGGAAAGAATTGAAAAAAAAAATGGGAAAGAAACAATTATCATTAGAAGAGGTCGACGATGCTTTAACATTAGCAATAAAATGGAGGAACCCTGTGGCACATATACGCTACGCATCTTATCCGAATCTTTTCAATTAATCTCTGATTACGTAAGGGATTCTGCATTAATTTAACATAGCCTCGAATATAGCATATAGCAAACGAAGGGATCGGCCGACAAATGGCATTAATAAACTGATCGGAATAAATCGAGTATATAACGGACAGAATATACGTCATAAATGTCACATTCGAACAGTAAAACCTACCACCAGTTTATGGATTGGTCGCGCTGAATCGTTATAACCGGCATCCCGCAAAATTTGTAACAGTTGCGCAATCAAGACAATCAAGACAGATTCAGGTTATCGAATAACCTTATATTTTATACAGTTTCTATGTTTATCTTGACTTGACTTTTTACCATTTCTATCTTCTATATTTACTTCTTAATTACTAGCTCATCCTGTGTTTAAAATTCTGCTATTTATATTGGTGATATTAATCGTAATTTAAACGATATAGATTTTTGAAAGTATTACTAACTTTTCTTAACAATTGCTAAACGACAAAAAAGTAATTCTAATCATCTGTCCTGAATTTTTGCTTCTCAATTTTTCCGACACGTAAACTGATGCCGAGTTCAAGCAGAAGAATAAAGAGGAAACTAGAATCTTGAAATGAGAATTCCGTTTCAAGCTGCAGCAACGAGTGCAGGAGTATTCTTACTAATTACGTAAGCTCTCAAGAGTGTCTCGGCTCGTTTCACCATTTTGTTTAGCTTGCGAACCGACCCTCCCCTTTACCTTCTCTTTTACCTGTACGTTTTCTCGCCCGTTAACCCCACTTATCTCCAGAATGAAACTATTCGAAACCGAGCTAGCAGATAGATATTCGAATCTACTGAAATTGGTTAACAACGAACAGCGATCTAGTTTACCAAAAAAATCATCAAAACTTTTCAAAAATAAAAAAAGACGGAGATAAAATAAGGTACAAATTGCTTGCACAATTTCATAAATTTACTATAGCTATGCTATTAATTATTAATAAATTATTAATATTATTTAGTTTCTATTTCAACTAATATTGTTAAGTTTATAATTGTACGTTCCAAATAATGCAACATTTCAAAAGCAATTGTTTAATTATGGAAAATTATCTCAAAACAAATGCATTCAATGAATATCGAAAACGGTATTTTCATCTTTAATTATCTCAACTATAATGACGATGATATTAATATATTCTCCTGATATTGTACATACGAATTATACACACAGTTGCAAGTTTTATAACAATATGTTATCATAAAAATATAAATTTAAAAATTGAAATATGCGTATAATGTAATATACTAGAACTACTTAAGTAAATAGCTCTAGTCTATCTGCAAGTAGTCCGAATACAATGCGAGTTACATTTGAATTTGCATTGAACGTTACAGCGGAATTTTTAATCGGTTGGCATGTCCTCGCCATCCATTCGGGCCATAAGAGCATCTATATTCATCTTCGTCAATGTCATTGCACACATGAGATGCACGCCGCGCATGCATAGCAAACGTATGAATTTATGAATATTCGTCAATTCCAGATACGGGAGGGTGACCGTCGTTCCAACGAAATTTATTCCGCTCGTCAAACTATTGCGACATACTGGAGAATTTGTTATCACGCACCGCGACATGAATCCTTAACAAATTTTATAAAGTCTGGTCTTCGTGGGACAAATTCATAAAAAAAAAGAAACTTGACATAAAGAAATATATTAGACAAGTATAATTTTATTGAAGTACAATTACTTCTCGCAATAATTTTAAAGCCAAACATTCTAAAATTTAATTAAATAATATCATTAAACGAAAGAAACAAGAATATGTAAGATTAGAAAAAAGAATATGTAAATTATTTTTGATACGGATAAAGAAAACAAAAATCTTTTATTAGGGAGACGAACTTTTATTGTAAGCAAACAAGCGAACTCAACGCGACACAGAGCGAGTCTGCCGGACGGACGGTTAGACGCAAGTCACGCACGAAACCTTTGTGTACATACATACATGACATAATAGAAGGTCGCTCGTATCGGAGTAATCATACCTACAGGCAATTATATCACGCGACGCTACCGCTAGGACGTGCGTATTGCTATAGGTATCTGAGAATTATTTCTAACAATTTTAGTTCTCAAAATGATTGATTACAAAACTTAAAACCGAAGAAAGTTTTATAAGCGGAATAACAGACAAAATAATTAACGCTAAGCGACTATTTTGTCGCGGTGCGTTAATTCCGTTAAAATGAAAAAACTTTAAGTGGTTTTGTTAGGGCGGTATGAAAGCTTCGGTCCCGCACGAGGGACCGATGCGTCCTCGCAGGGCGCGTCGCACGCGCCCTACTCCGCGATCAAATTGCCAAAAATCGATCTCCCTAAATTCGCGGCCCGCGGGTGATCTCGCTCTGTGGCCGTCCTTCATTGCGTTGTTTAACACGGCGGTTCACGAAAGAGATGGCGTCTCCGCCATCGAGAAGTTTCAATATTTTGGCTTCACTATCGGGAGAGGCTCTCGGCGTCGTAAAAAACTTGCCATTGACCGCGGACAACTACGCGATAGCATACGACGCCTTGATCTCGCGCTATCAAAACAAGCGGAAGCTAGTCGATCGCCACGTAAACTTGATGCTCAACGCTAAACCCTTGAGGACCGAAGTGGCCGCCCCACTGCATGCATTATTGGACACATTCGTAGAGAATATATACGCGCGCGCTGACAGTGCTCGGATTTCTCACCGACGCGTGGGATTACTTACTCTTCAAATTTTTGTCGGACAAGCTCCCTCGCTCGTTGCGGGAGAAGTTCGAATCGGAACATCGGTCGGAGGAGATACCCCACTATATACCGATTTAACCAAATTTATTGAAGAGCACTGCCGTGTTCTCGCGTCAATTTCTGGCCCCTCAAGCGGCATCGCCCGTCTCGACGCCGCCGAACTCATCAAAGAAGGCCGCGTCGACCACTTCGCTCGTCGCTCAAAACGCCGCGTGTCCAAAATTCGCGGAACAACAACGGCACAGCCTTGCTCGCGAAAAGGGACTATGTTTAAACTGCCTTCGGACAGGACATAATCTAAAAAATTGCTCTAGCTCTTGGACCTGCCGGTCTTGTCAGGCGAGACACCACTCTCTCCTACATTTCGAGCAGGCTGATGTCTCGTCTATCGGGACCTCCCCGGCGCTCACACCGGTCGACGACCGGTTGCCTCGAGACATCATTGGCGCGCGCCCGTCTGTTTCCACAGTGCTGTTTGTTGTTTGATTGCAACGTACGACAACATCCGACTCTGTTTGTCGAGTCTCACTGTAATTAACACGTGACTTCTTACATAAAAAAATATGAAAACTTATTCACTGATGGTGAATACAAAAAAATATACATATACATATCTTGAATTAAGTACAAATAAACTACAAGCACATTCTGGATCAAATGTCTATAGAGACTAATATATCCCTGTCCTTCGCGAGAAAGACAATCGGGACCTCGTTTCCATTGTACGCATTTTGCACACTGAGTTTCACCCTTTTCTCATCATATAAATAACAATATTTCTTTCCTTCTTTTGCAACAATATTTTTCGATAAATCGATAAATCGGGGATTTCTTTTCATTTCAAATTAATGTTTACATGGTACTTAATTAATAAAATCTTCCACACGAATGCGTGCCAAAGAAAAAACATTCAATCATTTTTAATTTATGATTGAAAAAGAGTGTGTTACCGATATTACTACTTTACTGCTTTCTTTAATGTTTTAATTATTGACGTGGAAAGAAACAATTTGAAGTCAGATACGTAATTAAATCATCCGTTTAATCGTCGAAGTTATCTGTAAGAAGTTCAGTATTTGCGCGATCTTTTAGTTCTGCACAAGTTCACGCGTACCTATAGCCAGTCTGCTTTTGATCGATTATGCAGGTATTGCAGGTAAATGCGAAGAGACAGTGAAATTTAGGTCGTGCTGCGGTAAAACGAATAAATCATCGTTTGACACAAGCTAATTGACGTAATTGAATAATTCGTCGAGAAAAATCAACATTCAACATTTTGGGTTGGCTCGAAACTGGCCGAAAATATCGTACGCTGTTTGCATACAAGAAAGCGGCCAATTTCTCATCCGTTTTCATTAATGCCGCAGTTGTGCCAAATGAAACGAGTAAATAAGCAATTCAAAAATTTAGCACGAATCCGTTTACTATATAAAACATTAAACATGCGTAACAGCAGAAATAAATCGCGACATGAGTGTAATTTTCGTACAGGAAATCCGCGCCATCAATTGACTGATCAAACAAATCTTGTTAGCATTCGTCAAGAGACATATCAACTGTTCCCATTGAATGTAGAACTCAATATTGTACGGATTTGCAAATAATTTTGAGTGCAAAAAGAACTTTAGAACTTATATATATTGTCTTTCGCGGAGTTCGACGGATTTCTCCGCTGACTATTTTTAGTGTAAGTGAAGAATTACGTATTGTTGAATGGATTGTAGGTTGCGGGGACATAGATGTTTCAATCACAAAAACATTACTGTTAGACTGTATACAACATTTTGTTAATGAGAAACAGAAGATAACTCCATTTAAGAATAATAGACGGCATTGGTATGAAGCGTTTTTGCGATTTTATCCACAATTAATTTAAAAAATGGCACAAAATTTAACACTTAATCGAGTTTCTGCAACTAAAGAGAAGCTTTTAAATTAGTAAAGTAAAACAATATTTTAAAAAACAAAATTTATTAAATATCCATCCGTCGAGGATATACAATTGTAATGAGTCCGCTTTTATGTTGTGCCCTAAAGCTGACCAAGTTATTGCTTAAAAAAAAAAGTAAAAAATGTGTACCGAATAGTTTGGTTACCTAAGATTTATTAAAATTACTTTAAAGCTACTTTTCCACTCCTTTAGAGTACCAGAATACTATTTTAAAGTCAGTCTTTAAAACCTTTGGTTTTCTAAGATTATTTTACAATCAGTTTTGAAATACTTTGAAATTTCTTAAATTACTTTAGATTAACCTTGTACACACTTTAATTTACCTAAAAATTTCTTAAGTAAACTCTTGAATTTTTAAGATTACTTTTAAGAACTTTAAAGTTATTTAAAGTATATTTTCCCCTGGGTTAATAGTGATGAAAAAAAGTCTCAAATTATTCATGACAAATAAAGAAGGAAATTTTGCACCACCAACCAATGTTGTAGTGGAGTAGCTTTGCTAGAAAGTGACAGTGTAGTGCGTAGTAAATGTGACGATAAAATCTGTCAAAATCAGGCGAAGATTGAAAAGGAGAAGTCCTTGGTAGTCCAATTCAATAAAGTAAAAATCGAGATACAAAAATTAGTTCAGATGGTGGACGCTATCGAATCTGGTTTACAAAATAGGTCTTCAGAATTGCATAAAATGCCAAATCAATTGAATTTAAATTTGAGTCAGTCGACCGAAGAGAGCGACATCTCGATCATCGATTACGACATGCCGAAATGTTTGACGGAGTATCTGCCCGAGTCGAAATTTTTATCCTAGATTAGACCTACAAGTTCCGCGGAATATAAAGGACCAATGTAAGCTTATCCATTACTTGGTTATTGTCCTCCCTTGATGCTAGAAATTGTCACTTATTGCCGTTTTCTCCATGTGAAGGCTTAAAAGAGTACCTTTTAAGAACCTCTAAAAAGGCTCCATGTTCTGTATCATATCAATATTCTCCCAACAAAAAAAATTATTTATCTCGAAATTTTATTATTATTTTTTAACTAAATTTGTTTCTTAAGATGCAATCTATAATTATAAATATTTTTTTGTATTTGAAAAAAACACTTACCTTGGTGGGATCGAACTCGGGACCTCTGGATCGTGAGTCAACTGCCTTACGTGGTCGGCTACTTCTTAATTTGATGTAAGTGTTATATATAGTCTACATATGTCATAACCAGCGCAAATATATAATTTTTTCAAAAATCATCTTAAGAAACAAATTTAGTTTAAAAAAAGTAATAAAATTTTAAATTGGATATATGATATAATATTTCTTTCGGGTGAATGTCAGAAACCAGTGCCGGCTCATTACGAAATTTTGTGTTCGTAAATATATTTATGAAAAAAGTATATTTATGAAGTATTTTTTTAATAAAACAAACAAGTACGGATGTATAAGTATGAGTATTTTCAAAATTTAGTTTACCTAAAACTTTAATAAAACTACTTTCTTCAAAAGTGTTCTATATGAGGGAATCAACCACCAATATCGCTACTGTGAGCATTAGGCTGCTGCGTCATTTGTATTTCTTTTAAGACCAAAAATGTTTGATTTTAAATCAACAAAATATTATAAGTTTAAAAATGTTTGAAAAAAGAAAACTGTCTTATTTTTACAAAAACGTTTGACTGATCACCGAAGTAAGTTGCATATAAACGTCTTACTACATTTAATGCTTTAGTATCAAACATTTGAAGAACTTTGTGCAATAAGGAAAAATAACTAAGTATAGCACTGTTTGAATATCAAACACATTTTGATGACTGATGTCTGAAAATCAATCACTTTCTGTAGAAAAATGTTTAAAATTCAAACATGTCTTACTTTGGATTTTTTAGAGCACGTATTCGGAATTATTTAATATTCGATCTCATATACTGTACTTGCATTTAATGTGCATCTGGATTTTAATAAATAAGTACACGGAGAGAATTTTTTGTTATATTTTCCCCTTAAATTCACTACAAACTTGGGACAACTTGGCAACCAAGGAATTTTTAAAATATACAAAAGACATTTTACAAACAACGTGATAAAAATTACCAAGCAGATTGGTAAATTTTGAAAAATGATTGAAATTTCCTAGATATATTTTAGTAAAATTAATCAGACATATTTTATATTTTAATGTAATAGATATCTAGATATTAATATTTTTTATTATGGTAGATATTAATCAGAATAGCTCGCATAAAATTCTTGGTGGCGGTACATGTTGTCCCACAACTATCATGATTTCAGGGTAAATTTTAAGAGAAAATTCTCTCCGTGTATTAAATAATATAATATTTCGCTTATTGTACATATTCTATCTGTAGTAAAGTAAATTACATAATTAATACATTATTTATTAAAATTAAGATGCACGTTAAATGCAAGTACAGTATACGAGATATGATGGAATGTTAAATAATTCCGAATTTTAGTGAACAAAGTCGTGCCATCACAAGTCCCATCGATCTGCGGATCGAGTATTAATATTTTTATTGACGCTGAAAATTTTGATAAGATTTGAAGATTCAAAAGAGATAAAAAGGTAGGACTTGTAAGAACGAAAGTAGGCATACTTAAATTGGTTCTCTAAATTCAGCGAAACTTGTAGGTTTAATGTAGGATAAATACGGATTATGTAGGACAACATGATTCAACAGAGGCGAAAAGAGGCGTTAGCAAGTTCAAAATAGAACTTGCAGGCCAAGGAACATTATTGGAGGCCAAATAAGCATGAATAAGGTTCATACTAGGTTTTAAATTTCGACTCGGGTGTCCTCACCGTCGATGCTGCCCGCTGATGTGTAATACGATGAGACGCTGAATTGAAGACATCTACAACTTTCTAGAAATAAAAGGCTCTATGGATTTGAAAACTATGCAGGATGAGTTACATAGCGTCTCTTTGGTACCCGGTCTCGGATTTGTTTAGAAGCATCGCGGCCCGGCAACGGGCGAACAGGCTCAGTCCTGCGACGACCGCCGCGCTAAGAATCAGGCTCTCTCGATTCGCAGAAAACGTATATTAACGATCGAGTAACTTCTCCCCATACAAATTGTCTGTACGTGCGCCGCGGATTTGAGCGGTAAATTGCCCGACATGAAAATTATTAAGTTTGTGTCGGAAAAAGAATACATTTTTTTAAATTATTTACAAGATACCTCAAGCTGCCCGAGTTTTCAATGTGCCAAAATCAACGCTGTTCCGACTTACCACACAAGAAGTAGACACTTCACAGTCTATAGTCAGACGAAGACTAAGAAAAAGGCCTGTTTTATCACTTAAATTAGAAAATAACTAGGCTAATAAGAATATATATACAAATATATCAGGGTTGATTTAATACTTCTTTTTTTTCTGTGTATCACTATGCAATAGGCGGCCACGTTAACGACGTAATAGTATATAATAGCACGCGGAACAGTTCGGAGTTCGAAATAACGGAATTTCTTTGAGTTTATACGTGACATCGGTGTACGGCAAAAAATCGAGATCAAGATCGCCAAGGTATTATGTCCTATGATACATCGATGAAACATTAATTGTTGTTAATTTCCGGAACGCCGCGTGCAGTTCTTCTAAATTATAATATCATAGAAAGCAGATTACAAAATCCGATTGTTGAAAATCAATAAATCCATGGATATAAATGATTAAAGGTAAACTACACCTCGGCGAATTAAGGCCTTTCTCCTCCGGAATACAAATATTTTCTAACAAAATGGAAATCGGTCGGTTATAGAGATTAAATTTGCAAATAAATCCGCGTTTCGAAGATCTATCAGATGAATGGTATTTACCATTTCTAGGCAAATAGTGGACTTCAATATTCAAAACGGAATGCCAAACAGTCCCTTCTATTATATCCTCGCTGTTTAGATATTAAAGTGCCAATTAGCGATTTTGGCGTGTAATTGGACGGGCGTAATGGTTAAACGTGCAATTTACCGCCAGCCATGCTTTACTACACCGATAATTGTACGAAGATATGTTACATCGATGATTACAGATTTGACGCGCTTATAACGCTAGCAATGTCAGTGAAACGTAATTACGAGGCGTGCACGTTGCGCTTGACCCGCAAATTAGCTTGAGCGGTTTTTGTCGGGATTGTCGCCAATTGCAAATTCCATCAATCCGATATTCGTTATCAAGTCTCAAACACACGTGCGCAAACACGCGAGTTTCACTTTAACATAACGTGCATACACGTCCGCTCGGATACAATCTCTCATAACTGCCTCGCATTACGTCTCGCCACGTCCAACAGCCGACTCGGGAAACTAAACTTAAGCGACAAGATGAATCGGCGTATTTTACCGAGTAATCTGACATACTCAAGCTACCGCAATATTTCCACGGTAGTAAAACTTCGAATTACTTGAGCATATGGAACAACAAAAAAAAGAGCAACTTGAATAATAAAAAAAGTAGTAAAAAATAAACCCAATTAGCAGAAAATTATTAATATAATATATGATTACTCTTTTAAAAAATTATGTCAAACTCGCGCAATTATCCTTCTCTTTGCCTCGATCACAAAAATAGCAAAAACCTCGCACGATTGAAACCAAGAGGTAACGCAAAACGTCAATTACCGCTGTAATATTCAAATCAATGATTTAAAAAAAAAGTAAAACAGAAAAAACAAAATCGCTAAATCATGCTTAGAATAAAATCGAATCATCAGATCTCAAAATCCCAGTCACAATAAGCTTTTACCGGATATCGGAATTTCCGAAAAAAAAAGACGAAGACTCGAATGACAGTCACATTTGACGTACGAGAAAGACGAGGAAAACGCACAAGTTCAACGACCGAGATTTGAGAAAGATGAAAAATCGAAAAGTCTTCTTTTTGACGTAAGGTAGCTAAGGTACTTTATCGATCCTCAGAATTCACACACGAGATCCTTCATTCCCAGCGGAATCAGCGAGGGGTGGAGAAGTAGCGAAGAAGAAGGTATGTGCGTGGACAATAATGAAGTACTTATGAGATCTTTTCGATGACGTCCGCGACAATGTCGCGAAGTGCACAACGTGCAAAAAAAATTGAAACGGAAGGCCCTTTAATGCTACGACAAATGCAGTTCCACCTAAAATCGGAACACATATCAGATATTAGACGTCTGGGTACCTATACGTACCTTATTATGAGGTACGCAGGTGTTATGAGGTAAGTACGCAGTTCACGAGATTCACGACGCGCAATCTGTCGATTGTGTGGGGCAATTGATCAAATACGTAAAAAAGAAGGTTATAGGTTGACGAACCACGTAAGACAACGACATCCCAACTGAAGGAATGAGTAAGTATTATGTACATATTTAAAAAAAAAATTACATAAATCTACATAAAATATAATTTCATTGCAGACTTCCATCTGAAGGGCGGCTTCAAGCTATCGCAAATTTATTGCGATATATTTGGGATATATTTCGAACATACACAGGCGCATATATAGGCGTTCGAAAGCGGAAAATTTACAGTTCGATCAGTTTAGTCATTCGCTGAAATACAATTTTTATATTACTTAGAATCAATTAGTAAAGCGTAATACAATTCTTGGAATTTTTCTCTTAAAGAAAAAATATATATAAATAGACGTAAATCTAACCGAGCAATCGCGGGGTTTCATCTCTGCCTCTGGAAGAAGGGCGAAAGAGGGGGGTAAAATTTCACTTGTTCTTCATAGCAAAAGATCCCGTCCCGTCCAATTAATGGAAATATTTTAAGAGCCGCTATAAAGTTTATGTATAATAAATGTTATTTGTATAGAACAATAGCTTTGCATAATGTTACTTGATACAAAATTGTGATAATTGCATAAATACGTGAACATCATGTTAAAGAAAAGAATATTTTTTAGAGAAAAGCAAAATCTGCAATCTAACATAAATATATAACAATAATAATAAAACCATTATTCATTCATTTAAATATAATCTTTATATTTTACGTCCCAGGCAGTAGCCCGTTGGACATCGAGAAAAACATATTATGGCAAAAGAATGGATTAAAGAAAAAATTAGACAGGAAGAAATGGAAGAACAAGAATTTCAGGTAGATGTAGATTAAACCATTTCGGTTATGTGGAAAGATCGCGAGACAATAAACAGAAAAGGATATATTATCATATATAAAATGATTTATTATCATCTAATCTGCACAAAATCTTCCACAGTCAATACATAATAATAGGGGTATTCAAATAAGTTAAAGTTTAACGATTTGACAGTCGAGTAAAAAGTTAATTTTTAAACTTTGGGCGCGCTACTCTTTAAAGTTATGCAATGAGTCACTTATGTATATAAGTGACTCATTAACCTATCACATTAATCTTTGGGTTAAAAGCTTAAAAATTAACTTTTTACCCGACTTTAACCCGACATAACCTGTCAAACCGTTAAACTCTAACTTATTTAAATACCCCTAATATAAAAAAAATAAGGTTATAAATATTAAAATAAATAAAAATAGATAACGGTGAAACTGAGCTAGTTCTCACCATACAAAAAAGAAATAAAATATAAAAAATTAAGTTTAAAACAAATTTAATGCTTTCAACTTCGTCGTAGTTTCTTATTAGACTTATTGTAACTCATGATGTTTTAGCATGACCCCTAATTTCTGATTATATTATTATATATTGGTTGAGAAAAGCTCTGTGCAGTTTAAATCGTTCTACAAACTTTAATTAAATGTGTGTTCTCGTACAAACTTTGACTAATAAGCATTATCTCGATATATTTATGAATCATGAGACTAGTGTAAAAGGTATCGTCGTTGTGAATCTCTCGTTAGATATCTTGTTATTCGCAACGACCCTCCCGTAAAGTGTTAATCGATTGTATCGAGCGCTCACAAGGTAACGGTGTCCAAACCGTTACCGTTCGATCACGATTTACGATCGATAAATGTCACTTAAAATGCTACCCCGCTGTGGAAAAAAGTAGAACGTGGCAACCATGCCGGCGCGACGGTGGCCGCCATAAAATATACTAACACCGAAAAATGGAACCAGAATTTATGAGTTGCGAGTGAAACGAAATTTTGTAACGCGTTTCGGGTAAAATATGTATATGCGATTTTTCTCATTACTGTTTATTCCGGGAGAAAAAAAATGTACTTATGTACATACTTATAAGAAGTAAAGTTAAATCAGAAAGAGCTATGAGAGATCTGACGGCAGAGGCCTTGTTTTCCTCGATAAAGTCCACTGCGTTACAATTGGGTGCAATAAACTCACAAAGTCATAACTTAGTTTTTGAAGGAAATAGAAAAAAAAGAGAAAATATGGAACGCGTATGTGCTTTATGTGAAATGCAATTCATTTAACACTTGTATCAAGAAGAATGAGAATAAACAGATTGTTTCAATTGCGTCACTTAGCATAATTTCCTTTTAA
Source organism: Temnothorax ravouxi (assembly GCA_030770255.1). NCBI lineage: Eukaryota > Metazoa > Arthropoda > Insecta > Hymenoptera > Formicidae > Temnothorax > Temnothorax ravouxi. The sequence continues at coordinate 154,019 of JASTWP010000282.1, read as the reverse complement.
ATTTTTTATCACAATTCTAAACACTCGATATACCGGCGTCCCAGCAATACATGTGTAATAAGATCTATAAATTGTATTTCAGGATATATGTATGCGGCGGCCGCGGGGGATCGCCCCTTTTACGTCAGCGGTTGCAAATCGTCGGTTTATATTTGTTATTCCGAGCAGGGTGCCAGAAGCAATCTCCCTCGGCTCAGGGAGAAAAGGGAGACTCGTAGAGAACGGCGAGACTCGGCCATTTGCGAAGGCGGATAGGAAAGAATTATCTCGTTGGTGCTGAAAACAAGTACGCCGATTGTTTCCTTTTTCCGCGACCGTTCACTGAATATTTTTAATTTGCAAAGCTGACAGCGTCGTGTACAAAGAACGGACAGTACGGTGCACGGACAGTTGCACGATTACCGGCCATCCAATACGTTTCGCGTTAACGGACGCTATTTGTATATGATCGCTTTAAATTAAAAACGATTTTACAAAGCTTCCAATCGCTAATAAAGCTTTTTCATAAATTAACTATATATTCATTCCGATGGTTCACACAAAGCTAATGCAGAATCGAATAAAAATCTTCCGGACAGCTTTATTATTAATATCTCAATTGAATTTATATCGTGGCGGGTCGGCCACAATATAACAATTTTGATATGACAGATAATTTTCTCGCATTATCCAGGTAGAGTCGCTATTTTATGCGCGAAAAAATTACAGGAATTACGGAAGTATTCAGTCCTGCGAGGTCACGAAGCATAAGAAAAAATGAAGAGTTAATGGGATACGATTGTACGCTGAAATAACAGTGAAATTTTTATTACATACGACACCTAATATATTCGCGTATAAATATTTTATCGGTGTTATTGAAACAATTATTTTTATCATTAGGGAGCTGCATTTTCACAGGCTCCATAATATTTTTTTAACGCCGGAAGATATCGTTTTTCAAACAGAAAATTTCTTATTTCTACTTATAGAGGAGCAAAACCAAAATTCTTTAATCTTCTACAAATTGCACAATTCAACCGAGAAGTTAAAGATAACAAGTCAAAGGAACGGTAATTTTATTTTGAAATGTGACGAGCCATCGACGATATCGCTCCTGAGAATGGAAAAACCCCAATGTTGCCGAATACCGTCGCGGACATTCGAGAGCGACGCGATAAACAAGAGATCGTCCTGAGCGCGATCTAGCCGTCGAAACAGTTGTATGTACATCGTACTTCAACCAGCGATATTAAGTACCGATATAAACTTGCCGAACATGGTACGCTCACGCACGTTTAATACGTACATAACGGGTAAGACGCGGAAGGAGAGAATCAAGAAATTAAATGTGTACATGGAAAAGGCAAATTGGTTGATTGGCCAAGAGGAAAGGGGCGAAGCCAATAACATGAAGCATATACAAGTATTATTCGGATTCAAAAATGCTCGACAATCCGACACGATTCAAGCAAAATATCCCGACGGAACCAACATTGAAGTCACCGAGGATCCGAAAGCTTAGTGAACAGTGTTCTCTAAAGTAGAATCAGTTAAAATATCACTAATTGAAACAGTAAAATAGGATTTCACTAAAAATCAGTGAGTATTTCACTGAACTTCAGTAGAAACGTTTACTTTTTGTTTCTTTATCTTATATCTCACTGATTATGGTCAGTGAAAGTAAGATATGTCACTGTAAAATCAGTTATCTGTTGGTAATGCTGATGGTGCGAGGAAGCGGAACAGGGTTGTGTGTGAAACAGAAGACGAGTGCGCGGTATACGACGTGATGAAGGACAAAGTGGTGTACATTACGAAGAGCGAGAAAAGCTGCGATACTGCTAAGTGTGCGTGCTTGCGAAAAAGGAGAAATTAAAAGTAAGTACGGAAGCTTCTTGAGTTCATTTACCGCGGGTACTGACGAGTATGGGGGCCCAATTGGGCGAGGTTATAGTTTGCCAACGGAGTGAGGTTATAGTTTGCCAACGAGGCGGAGACAGTAGCTCAACGGGACAAAGACAGAGGCCCAACGGGGCTAAATTATAGTTTGCCAATGGAGCGGAGAGACGGTGGCCCAACGGGGCGAGGTCCTTGTGTGCCAACGGGGCGAGAGTGCTGGTCCAACGGGCCCATAGTAAAGCGCGATAAACTAGGAACTGTTAGATTGAGATGCGTTCGAGCACGAATTTATATATGTACTATAACTTTTATTATTTTTACTCGCAAACATTTCTAATTATAAATAAAATTTGTATTTCGCTCTTGTCTTTCTTTCGCTCTTTATATTAATAAATTATATTAAATAAATAAATGTACGAATTTTCTTGTTTTAATATCAACCTACCACTTTTTCCTTTTCCTTGCACAACATAACATCTAGAAAACTCCAACAGTAATATAACCTTAATATTATAATTTCTTATTCAACAATATAATTGTAAACTACAAAACATATTGTACGTAACAGTTACATTGTTGAATAGAAAATTATAACATGTATTAAGGTTATTACTCTTTGTTACTGCTGGGACATTTACTGATTTAATCAGCTTGCATTACTGATTTTGCTGTTCAAAGTCACTGTTTCCAGTAGTCCAATATTACTGAGTAAAATAGTCAATATTACTGATTTAATCAGCTAACATTACTGATTTTGCTGCTCAAAGTCACTGTTTTAGTAGTATAATATTACTGATTGAAATAGTCAATATTACTGATTTTATCAGTTCACATTACTGATTTTGCTGCTCCAAGTCACTGTTTCTATTAGTCCAATATTACTGATTGAAACAGTCAATATTAATAACTAATTCTTTCAGTGAAATGTCACTGATTCTCAGTGGTATACTTATAACTGCTTCAATCAATGACTATTTACTATTTCCCAGTAAAAATACACTGATTCTCTTTTAGAAACTTCAATTCTTGTGAGAAAATAAAATATAATAGTTCATTATATAAATGATGATACGAAAAGTTCATAACGGTAACTTTTGCAATAACATTCAAAATCACATATTATAAAAGAATATGAAAATAAAACTTTACCGGTTTTTAAATCAGTCAACTTATATAGAAATTAAATCTCTTTTTTAGTAACACACGAGAACTGGTTCATGTCTATCTTCTGAACATTATGCTCATCCTGCTCTAATAAATGATTACGATTATTGATTGACTCATTTCGTAAGAAAGAAAGCGAGAGCGAGAGAGAAAGAGAGAAAAGCAAAGATAAAAAGAATAACGTACGTGTCGTGTTTCAATGTTCGACGGAGCGTCCAATCGTCGGCTGTTAATCTTGCCAATTAACAGTCTTCAGATGACATAAAAACCATGGCGGTGACGAAGTAGAAGCGACGCATAAAAAGGAAGGTAACTCGAAACTTGTAGTAAAATGGAGGAAAATTGGTGGAATTAATGGCGTGTACCCAAGCCCGTCATAATCTTCAAATAATTACGCTCATAATTTTACGATCTCTCGACATCCTACTTAAACTTCGAAAGAAATGCCTCTGTTCAGAGATTTTTCAACTTGGTTATCGCAATTTTTATATTCTTAAAAAAGAGGAGAAAGAGAAAAGTACAATTTTTTAACAGGACAAGATCGTTGTTTTTGAACGAATATCAGATGATTAATTTCTGTAATAGAAATGCAATTATTTTAGCATCGTAAAATTCTGATAATATTAAAAGATATTTTTATATTTTCCACGCTACAAGATAATCGGAAAATTTATAGATAAGAGATCATGAATAAAAAGAATTTATGAAAATAACAACGACGAGGAAAATATAAAGCAAAAAATAGAATCGATCATACAATTTTAGTAATGAAAGAATTATAATAAGATGCAAGAGAAGCACATCAGTTTATCGCAAAATCGGTTTTTCTTGACGGGAAGAGTCAGTTCTCATGAAGCAGAATCGATTCGGATTATGGAGATTATCCGGATAAAATACGAGACGTTCGTTTTGGTGAAGTACAAAAATATTACTGCAGAACGTGGAGATTCGTTATTGCGATTGTCGCGGCTGTTTATCGCAATTTCTCTCCCGCGCGTATCTCCGCGATGCAAGAAATGTCAAATTAAGCTCGGCGTAAACGGGGTAGCGAGATGCGCATGCTAATTAAGATATAACATTGACTAATGGCCGCTAATCCTAAAGCGCATAAATGAAATATAATTCACTCTGCGGCGGGCTATATTACGCCGTAAGTTGGTTTATACGCGGCACACTTACTTACACAGAAACGTGCCGGGTGATTTAAATATCCGCCGTTAATAAAGACAGCTATACTACGCCGGAATAAGCGTGTCCGATGCGATTTTTAACTGTTAATAATTTCACGGGAGTTTCCTCGGGCAGGATTTCGCTGTTGAATGCATCGACGAAAAATGACTCGTCTCTTTTAAATGAATTTGCATCCAAACGAATAAGTTAATACTTTGCAAGGTGATGGGATAGTTTTATATGTAATTATCAAGTGTTCTCATAGCATGGACAAAATATGCTTCAAGCCTTTTTTTTCGTCTTGGATTTTTCGAGTTACAATTCATAATTGACTTCCATTAATAAAAATGTTGAATGTCCTAACAACTTTTAAATAATACAAAAATTGTAAATGTAGAATATTTATAAAATATAATTTAAGAGTATAGGCAAAAAAATTTCATTTATTTAATTTTAACTTTACTTACTAATCTTTACTTAAACGAAGCTTTAATATGTTAGAGAAATTTTTAAAATACTTTAATTTGTTCGAATTAAGCAGTCTGCCTGCATCCAAATATTCATTACGCTTTTCTAGTTGTGTCGCAACGATGCTTAAATAACAGTTTTATTCGCTTAGCTCTTAATAGATTAAAGAATTGCAATCAATCACAAAAAAACCTCGATCCACTTTAGTGTTATATTATGTAAAAAGCGCCTATTTAACCCCGTTCATCATCGTCTTTGACGGAAAACCCGCAGGTTTCGCGCGCAAAGTTTATCTTGCTTGCCGTCTTACCGTTTTCTTTTTGCAAGAAGGAAAAAGGAAAACGAAGCGAAAGAACCTCAGAAAGTTCCGGCAGTATAGAAAAGAGGATGGTCCGAGAAGTGCTCTCAGCGTAGAAACGAGAAAAATCACGAGAAGCGCGCGAGCGTGCGCGAGCAGTGCGCCGCATCTCAAGGATTTCTCGGGTTAAAGTCACCGAAATCCCGGCCGGGCAAACGAAATTAGGAGCACGATGAACTGGTCCTTTGCGAAAACTCAGCTCCCGAGTAAGAGAGAAATTCAAGCTGAGACTAGTCTTGTTAGAATCGTGTAAAACAACGTCCAAGAAAATTACTCTGGCACACTTTCGCCCCCATCTCAGGTCGATACCCAGAAAATGATCGCCCGCAGAAAACAACTGCAGTTTTTCACAGCATCTTTTTCGTACCCGACCGGATGACGTCGTTAATTGTTTCGTTGCCGCTGCGAAATATTGCTTTCGTGGCTGATTTTAACGAAGAGCTAATCACACGTAACAAAAACCAGGAACGGAACAATGAAGTATAGGAGTATCAAAAAAGAATTAATTTGACGCAATTGAGAACGAAGTGATTTATGCATCGGATTTCGCGAAACATTTAACAGATACCTCCAAAATTTCCCTATTTTATTTCGCATAAAATAGAATAGAAAATTAGATTTATTCGTTGATTTGCATTTCAGAAACTTAACAGTTCATGCGAATAAACTAAATAAAAGGCGGTATAATAGCGTAAAAAGAAAAAAGAAAAAATAAATACTTTATCTTCTTTTTTGAATATTAAGAACGTATTTTCTTTCTGATGCGTTTTAGAATCTTTATTTTTAGATTGCAAAATAAGTTATCCTGGCCCATATATGAGACAGCGGATTAGAAATGTATTAATTATCGAAAAATCCTTCATGATTTCCGATAACATATTATACCTTACAAAGTTATTTGTCATCAGAAAAAAAGCTCATAAAATCGAGAAAACTACACTGAGAGAACAGTATATTAATAGTTAATATACATGCTTTGTCGTTAATGTAAGAATTTTTTATGTCCGTCCCTAATAAATATTTCTTCATAATTAATATATGCTATATTGCGTATCACTGAATATAACTACATTTATCAGTATAAAAATAATATATCTACGAGTAATAATATAACATTGACTTTCTTTGTCATAAATAAATGTATGTTTGCGTAAAATATTTTATCAATTTCGACAAATAAAATAATTTATTTGAGATTATTGATTATACTTATATTAATAATTAATATAAATTTGGTAATTACAAAGACATTACATTTAATATACATACAATTTCATATAAATTGATGGTATTTTTACTATACAGTTACGTATATTATTATTAAATATTACAAATTTACATTGACATTTGTATATTTCTGACAAAGATATCAAGTCTAAACTCATGGTATATTAATAATTAAAAAAGTATTTCTCTCAGTGTATAGAGTCTATAGACCAAAGAAATGTGAAGAAACTGTTATATAGAGTATTCCATAATTATCGTACAATATTTTAATAGAATATTAAACTGATCATTACTGAAAATCAGATGTGTATGTACGTGGAAGCGCGTATAATTCATGGATTTCTTATTCGTAAAAATTCTTAATCTTTAAAAATAAATATCCCGACATTCTTTAATGTTTTTGGATATTATAATCATATTCCCGTATTCATGTAACCATGTTTTACGACCACCATAAATATTCAAACCGAAAAAACAGAAATACACCCAAGCGATATGCATCTGCAATGCGTTTTTTAAGCAAAGAGCTGAATTAAATAGATATTTCATTAAAACGTGATAATTTTTATAAGATAAAATATGTAAGATTATCAATCATAAAATTTCACGTTCCTTTTACTCACTGGTCTGTCATCTTTACTGCAAAAAGCGTATTTTTATCTCGGTGATATTGAAGCATTTATCGAGGTAAACTGCGTGTACGGTCAATTAAACGTTAAATACTTTTACCATAAATACTTTTACCATAAAAGACTTAATTGAATTATTATAATCAAGTTGCCATCGTTTAAAAGAGATGTTAACCGTGATTGCTATAAATATCCAAGTGAGACAGAAAACACTTATATACGTCTAAATAATTTGTATTGATAATGCCCTCATGCCGTGCTATTATATAGATCAGAAAATATTTTGTCAGACAGGTATATTATTAAAATCACTGCCGGAGTTTTTAAATAATGGAGTAACAAGCAAAGTTCTTCATTATTCAAAAATGATGCGACAATTGCATTGCTGTTTTGAAAGCATCAAATTTACAAACTGCAAACTGTGTAAAATTAATGAAGTTTAATGCTTCTGTAAAACTGTATCGCATTAAACTATAACAGACTATAATTAATTATGACTATTATACAAATGTAACAACGATTATTAAAACTGGGAGCGGCAGAGTGGTCTATTGGTAAAGCCGCAGGCTTATAACCGCGAGAAATGCCAAGGAAGCAGGTTCGAGTCCCACCTGGCCATTTAAGCGGTCTCGAAAATCTCGAAATTAAATTAAATTGGCTTTTATGCCAGGTTGGTCCACACGTAGCTACATGTGTGTAACACCTCATCAGATGTTTAGTGTATTCTAAATAAGATTTGAGACCCGTTGTGGTCACATAACTTTTTAATAAAAAACGACCGCCAACTAAAACCTTCTGAAGATCACTCAGGATGGTGACCTTGACAACATACGTCAAGATCAAGGTCATTGGCAAGTGGGGTCTTTTTGTAAATAATTTCCGAAAAAAGAGTCTGAAAATGCCTGTGTATCGACTGAAAAGCGCTAGTGGACGGAAGAAGAAAAACAAATCGTGTTAATTTTCTTTGAAACGTGGATTAATTGGGAAAAATTGCCCTCCATTGCACAAATAACAGCCGTAATGACAGCTCATCCGGAAGTTCTTCCGGGTCGGGTTTTTATATCGTGAAAGAAAAATAATCTTATTGCAGTTTGTATAAATATCGCAATTTTTCTCGCTCTCTCTCTCTCTCTCTCTCTCTCTCTCTCTCTCTCTCTCTCTCTCTCTCTCTCTCTCTCTCTCTCTCTCTCTCTCTCTCTCTCTCTCTCTTGCCTAAAGTCTGTGACTATGGCATAAATAAACCAATTCATTCATTCATTCCATTTACTGAGAACTGAGAAACATGTACTATTTCCATATATATATATATAATATATATATATATATATATATATATATATATATATATATATTATATATATATATTAATCGTTTATGCTTTTCAATACTCAAAGCGATTATTATTCAATTTGTTCGATAATATCTGCTGTTGTCAAGGTCAAGGATTAAAAGCTTGTTGAAACTGCTCATCCCCAGTACGTTACCTTTTCATTCCGCAAAAGCGCTTGTTCCCGATAGCGGGATGGATTGGACCAGATATTCAATCTACACGAATTTCACGATATTCGACGAAGTAGATATTATTTAATAAACGATGCGAGAACAGAAGCAGCGAACAGGTACAGTAAGGAAAATTGAATACGGAGAAAAACGTACTTTACTCCCGAGGATGTAACCGGTTATACGAAGAAGAAAATGGAGGGTTAAAGAAAAAAAAGTAACAACGCCACGGGCAAGAAAACCAGGTCCTTGAAGCAATTTTACGTCAGGTTGCAACTATGTAAAGCAAATTGGATCCAATGACATGAGGAGGGAATAATGCAAAAACATGTTTTCTTACTGCCGTAGAGGACGAGCACGTGCACTAACAGTTATTCGAAATATTTAATTTCTATAGTTAAAAATGTCTTCAAAAATATTTGTTCTTTTTCATTTTCATTATTTTGACCCTCGTACAGCCAACAACAAGTAAATATATCCTATTACTTAATTATTCTATGACTATATATACAATTTTACATATTTAATAGAAATTACTAATTGTTATTTTAACAGACAATTTGGAAGACAGTAGATCTTATTATAATAATACAGCAATGTATACTTTGGTATTAATAATAACTATTTTAATTGGACTGGCCATTTTTATATCGTATACGTAAGTTAATATTTTTGGTACAAGTAGCGTATAATTCTATCTAAAACAATTCAATTCTATATATATATATAGAATTGAATTGTATATTGAATATATATATATATATATATAGAATTGAATTGTATATTGAATATATATATATATAAATCTAAAACAATTTTTGAACAGATTTGTTCCAGAATTTAATACAACAGAATTTAATACAACTGAGATCAAGGAAAAAGATGATGAGCATCGTCAAGAATCTGATGGAGAAGACGGAATTCAATAGCTACATTTCTATTATACTGGATGGGATGATCGCAAAGGGGAAAAATAAACAAAAAAAAGATAAGTGACATGTTTTGTTTTGAAAAGGATCGAGTGCCTACAGTTTGTCGCGCCGCCGCGAACGGAACGTTATATTGTAAACATCATAAAAACATAGAGCACAGGAATATCTGATGCGCTTCCTTGGAACTATGCGAGTGCATTTCAAAACAAAAGACTTTTGGGAATTCGTTTATGTTATTCTAATCGCGATGTGTCTTTACGAACGGGTTAGAGAGTTTGCCTATCTAGCTAGTTTTATAGTTCACGTTGTTATTCCTTGTTGGCGCCACAGCACACAGCACACGCTTAGATATATATATTCACGTAGTTGACAAAATCCGTTATAATTATTCTTTGACCGATTGATTGCTGCTGGCCCTTAATCTCTTCTCCCATACATACGTAACAGAAAAGATTACTTTTACATATCTTCTTCTTTTTAATACTACTCATTAAAGTTGACACTTTATTTTATAACCATTGTTGTCTGTGTCTCAATAATCCTAACACAAACTATGGTATCAACCCTCACAGATGGTATCAACAATTTTTCACTAATCTACTTGCTGCGAATCTACCCTTTTTCCATCTAACCAGATCACATTGTCACCGTTCCTTTTTATTTTTTGCAAGAAAAAATTAGGACAGTCAAATTTGCTACTTTCATTAATACAACCGCATTTTTAGATAGAACTAATGTTATAAAAATTTAGCAGAGATAATCAACACACATTTAAGGAGATAATGTGATCTCGTGATAATAAATGGTTCGCGCGATGTAATAATGAATTGCTGTGTGCGACAAAGTTTTCTTAAGATCAAGATATCTTCGAGATTTGTGACAAGAATAACGTTTGCAACGTTTTTCAATTTTAATAGTTTTAAAGAAGCAACCACAGATGTCACAACCCATTAAAGCTACCGGCCGGAATGATAGCAGATTGTATGAAAGTTAGTTGTACAAAATTCATTGTTTTTATGGCCTTCAGCAAAGGCCTAGATAAGTTCATTTAATAAAACGTAGCATGCGTTTGAGAATCTGTATATTCCTCGAAATCGACAGCTTCTTCGTCCTTCTTTCACAGACTTTTTCACTTTGCCTTTCTTCTCCTTGGTCTTAAAGGTATCTTTTTTAAGTTCATCCTCAGATAAAAAAAAACAGAAATAACACTTAATATTTTGGCTTTATAAAAAATTAAAAACATATAGATATAAAACTATAATGCGACTTATACAAAAGAGCAACAGCAAGGATAATGAAATATTAAAAGTAGCATTATATAGTATCAAAAACTAACAGTAATTAAATACATGAAGCTCTTACGACGAATAATTACATTTTTTGCTCATACTGTTGTCTTCTGCCGTTTGACATTAGATGTTACTCTCGTGTCTCGTTTGCTCAGCCAACGTTCACCGACGGCCAAAAGGTACAAATTTTCCCGAAGAACAATTTTCGACGACGTGAGAGAACTCGAGTCACGCCGTGGCAGGACTTTGCACCACAAACTTAGCTCAGTTATGAGTTTGCTACTGTCCTCAGACATCACCAATGCGCTAACTCGACACGTACTCAGGTCCACAAAGCGATAAAAATGAATTTTGTTGGAAACAAGCCAGCAGAAAGAATGGATGGGTCAAAGAAAGCCTGCTGCTATCCTTTATTTATGGCTTGTTACAAACTGTCGTCGAAAGTACGTTACCACACGAAACTAGATAACGATTCATCGAGAAAGCAAAGAGAAGTTACTTTGAGAAACGCAAGATATTTCTAGCAATAGATTTTAATTCTTATGTTATCTACGAGTGCTCGCGGTAATTAGACTACAAAATCAAATGAAGAAGACGAAAATTTGTCTTTGAAGAACTCGTCAATTACGGAAGTCTTAAACTTTCAGATGTGTAGACAAAGCTTAACAACTAATTCAATTTTTTATAAACAAACTCGGTGCATGCTTCCACGAAATCAAGCGAGAAAAGCTGAGGAGCAAACTCTGAACTTTGTTTTCGAAACGCCCTCGTCTTGCGGTTGAGTTGATATGGAAATGAAAGGGGCTTCATTCTTCAACAAACTGACTGAGATGTAGTTGTTTGATTTGCAGCTTTTCCAGTAAAATATGAATAAAATCCGCATTAATATTGTTATTTTAATTCTTATAGCATCTCGTACTTGGCCGAAACATACAATTGCCTTTTGTTTTCTCAGGATAAATTTATTCTCGCCAACCTGCTACTTCCGAAAACCTATGAAAATCACAATTGTAATAATAATCCTGTAGTGAAATATATATCGTATTGTTGCAGTATAGTGAAGAGAGAGAAAGAGAAAGATGTGAAAAAAATTCATTTCAGTTATATCAGTAAACGAAACACGAGAGTAACATCTAATGTCAAACGGCAGAAGACAACAAGAGCGAGCAAAAGGAATGTAATCATGGACGAACGAATTTTTATTCTTTTAGAAATAACAATTAAGTAAACAATTATCGAGTAAACGAGTAATGAGACTATAAAATATTTCTTTAATTTAATAAATTTATGATCTACCAATACCACATTTAAAATAAAATAAGGTAGGTATGTAAAAAGAAGTTAATAATCTAATTCAAAGAAAATTTATTCAAAGTTAACTAAAAAAAAAATATGTTGTCCACATTGTATTCACGTAATGCATTTGCTGTAATGTTATGGCATCTACGAGACACCACTTGGATTCAGACATCAAAAACGATTTCGATAAAAGAGCTCTCAGTTTAAATTCGCCCTCACTTAGTAGTTAAATGCGATTCGACGCCGAAGGGCTCCTTTCGACATTACTAACTAATCCTAGATCTCTAATCGCCGAAAGGCTACCAGGGAATTCTACGAACAAAACTCAAAGAATAAAGTGGAAATATTCGGAGAAGCGGAAAACGCTCTGAGCGAAATAAGAATAATGAGAAAGAAACGGCACTCTATTCCTCTGTAATAATATAACGGCAAAATTATCCGGATTTTGAAAGCTAAACAAATTAACGTTCTCATAGATATCATTATAAATAAGATATTGTAAAATTATTGATGCGTTTAAATTATCATATATAAAATATTTAAAAAATATTTAAAAAACAACACGTAAAGAATGTAGTGCAACCAAGTATTGCAATTTTATACATATTTTATTTCAAAGAGAAGACAAAGGTTAAATCAACAAAACAAAAATAAAATTTTAGTAAAGTTTCAATTTACTACATATACATAATAAAGTTGAATAAAACTCTTTTTTTATAACGAGATAGAATAAAATTGAATTGCATCAGTTATAGTTTCTTCTTATTGCGATAAAAAAAGATTCGCATTAAAGAATCAATGCCGAAGTTAATTAGCACGCAAGAAAAATTTCCTGAATATTGAATTGAAAATGTTACGATACTGTTATCTTTCGGACATTAAATGCTAATACAACTGTTACTTGTTGCAGGAAGAAATTACTCTCGCTAATGCAAGGACGGCGCCATGGCACGGAAAGCGTTACAAATTGGAAAAACTGTGCAAAGTCTCCCCGTGTTAAGCAGAATGATTATGTCTAGACCATCGGCTCATATTGTTTTATAAGTAATTCAAAAGGCAGAAATAAACGACCCTTGCTCGAAATTGTTAGTATCAATAACATATTGATAACGCAACAGATAACCATACGTATTTGTTAACGTATACGATTATTAACAAAATACAGTATCGAGGATAGCTAAAATTAGTTACGTAATGGCTCAGAGATTTAAGTTGACGTTCAAAAAGCTGCGGATCTCCGTGACGGAAAGAGGAACGGGCGTCACGTTGCGGAATATCTCATGGAACGAGGCCAAAGCTTTCGAAAAAATTTCAAGACTAAAACTATTCTCGTTTGTTCCAACTTCACTGTGTACGCTATTAACGTAACCATTCCAAGGACTCAAAAAGAAACTCATTACATTCCGAAAAGCACGTACGAATTGTCATTGGGTCAAATAAATAGACGTTTTACTCTAAATAGATTATGCTTACCTAACATACTCAAATATCGGCAAACTCGATATCGCGCAAAGGTGCGCAACGAAATCACGGGACATCACGCGAAGTGGGTGGCTCGCCATGGTGAGCGACGCGAGAACGAAACGTTAATTCGAGTTACGAAAGCTTAGTAACTTTTAAACTGTTTTCAAAGGGCGTTAGTTCTTGCTCCGCGCGCGGTAACTACGCCTTAATTGTCGCGCAGAAAGAAGCCCGAGGGCCTTGTTAAAGTTGCAAATGGGCCCGACCGCAAATTATGAGCCGCCGATTCCGAAAGCGTTAGTCGAATTGCCCCTAATAACAGGGAGCGCGACGACGGAATTCGAACAAAGACCCCTACATTGTAAAAGAACTAAGAGAGAGAAAGAGGGAGAGAGAGTAAGATAGTAAATGGCGAAACCAAGAAAAAGATTAGAATATTAATCGTCTCGACAAATCAACCGGAATGAAACTAACAGAGCGGATGATGAGCGCCAATCTTCTTGTTAGAGATTCGTAATCCGGCTCCATCAGTTTTATTATTTTTTTTTTTTTTTAATTTTTCCTAATCCGCCTTCTTCGGGCTGGCAGCTTTTTTTCGACCCTGACCTATGTCGAAAGATTACCCTCGTCGAATAAAGCTGTTCTTTCATAAATGGGACCGGCACTCTATTCTTTGTTCAAATTTTCTAATTTATACAAGCGTCACGGTGGATGATACCACGAAGTGACTTGTTCTATGCATTCTTTGCATTTCTGAAATATTATCTTATATATATCTTATTTAACTTATTTCTTATTTATCTTATCTTATTTATTTTATCGCCACACGTATTAGAGCGAGAGAGTTTAATGAAAAATGATATTGGTATTGACAGTCATAAAAATAAATCAGATTATTTGCAAAAATAAAAAAAAGTGCGAAGGCCAACAACCAAGTCAACAGTTCAAAAATTAAAAAACCAAGTAAAAGTACTCCTATAATTAACTTTTTCAGTCAAAACTACAGACAGAATCTACTGAGCCTAACACAAGTGGTAACAATACAAAGATACAGTTCATATTGCAACAAAACTCAAAACAAGATTTTTAAAACTAAATGTATTGTTGCCAATGGGAAAATTTAATGCCTCTGTAAAACATATAGAAATTCTTATGGAGTCTCTAAAAATAAGCGGACCTTGATAAAAAAATCTCACGTATGAGCAGAAATCAGACTCCGTTTTGCTTCCTTAGAGTACTATAATTAATTAGTACAGGCGTAATTCTTCCTCTCAACTGGTACGAAGATTCTTTGACAGCGTGGACGAGCGAGCTCTTTACGCTCGACACTCTTTTTGTCATCATATTAGTAGACATAAAATGATTGTCAGAAAAGAGTTATAGTACTAATTAATTATATGCTTTGACGAGTTGAAGCCCATGGAAGGAATGGGGTCGGGTGTGGCCACCGAGTGCTCGAGGCAAGAAGAGACGAAGCTGAAAGAACAGGGTAGTGCGAGAAAGCGAGAGACGCGCGGAATATTGGAGAGAAACGCCAAGAATAAAAGGCGTGCTTTATAACAAGCAGCACTCAGGAAACTCGACGCCCTTACGGCCGCGGGACCGACGGCGCCCAGTACGTTTAATTAAGTGCAGAAATATTCCACATTAAAGAATTAAGGAGGCGTCTCCGCCGAGATTTCCTTCTAAATGCAAAAGATAGGAAATTCAAATTGTTTATTTATTACGAAATTGGCAGATCTCGTAAGGAAAAAACAGTGGCGCAGCATAAGATTACATTATGTAAATGTAACGACACACGCACACACATAATCCAATTTAAAAAAATTTTTTAAATTTTTCGGTTTGGTCCAATATGAACTATCTTTATATAAATCTTTAATTAGTTTAGGTAAGATGTAAAAAAACCCGGTATATGTGTTGCAAGAAACTGAAACCAAGGTTTTTAAAACCTATTATAAAAAGAAGTTATTACACAAAAATACCGTAGGAAAGATATACAGAGTGAACGAAAAGCCAACCAAAAAACCAACAAGAGTCATGATAATTTATCGGCATTTGAAGTTTTACCAATGGGGTCAAAATATGTCTCTCCAGAACATGTCCATGCGAAAATATTAATAAAACAATTTTCTAAAGACAAACATTTATTGTGTGATAGTATAATCTTGAACGTATATGTTTAATTTAATTTAATTTAAAAAAAAAATTGAATTTTAGATAACTAATACAATATTTCAAATATTAATTATTTAAAATTCAAATTTTTTTCCAGCAAAGAATAAAATATATTTTGACACAATTGAAAATTATGTGCGCCGCTAAAAGCAGAAAGAATACTAAATAAAAATTTCGTAACTCGATTTTGTGACCGACATAGTCGAGACAGAAAATCGTAATTTGGCCGGAACTCAAATAATCGGCACAAGACACACGGTCAAAGATCCTGGAAATTTCTGTCCGGGAATGATGACTCTTCTCTCGGGAAATAACCGGAGAAAATCGAGAAGTAGAAACAAGGCACAATCTCCCTTGGTGCGGGAGAAGTCTCCAAGATCGGATCACGCCTCCCCAGTATATCGATTATGGAAATGGTGCTTGTTCCTGCTTCTTCAAGTTGCGAAAAAAAAGGTAATATTTTGGCCTATAATTTTACGTGTACTCGTGAGGTGGCCAAAATATTATGGCCTAGATAAATAATAATGAGAAGAAAAAAACTTCACTATTTGAGATAGCGCCGGGATATAAACACATCTTTTTTTTAATAATATTCCGAAAGAAGAGATATGTGTTTAAGTTATCACACAAAGATACCATAGGAAAGATGTACAGAGTGAACAAAAAACCAACCAAAAAAACTAACGAGTCATAATTTATCGACATTTAAAGAAGCATCAAAATCCACAATTTTGCAAGAAAATGCACGAGTACGAAAAGCGTTTACTTTGCCTTGTGTCCAAAAAACAATTGCTCTGCCCAAAAGCAGAAGAAAGCTTGTCAAAGAAACAAGCTTTCTTCCCATCCATTTTTGTTCTTATAATTATGTTATCAAACGATTCTCTTAAACATAATTATAAGAACGAGCTTAGATGCAGATGAATTGCATTGTGCTAATATTATAAGTTGCAACACAAAAGCATCTTATATAGCAAAATAGATATATTATATCTAAATTTGCGTTTATATTAAAATGAAAGATTAGCGCAAAATTGATGCGTTCTCTCAACAGTCAACCGATTGCAAAACATTTCCTCGTACATTACTTTTAGCTGTGTTAATTTATATTTTTTAGCTGCGAATATCTTCCCGAACTCGTACGCCGGAATAATGATAAAAGGCGTAATAAAAGTTGTTTAAGTGTCAAAAGGCTGATATGTGTAAACGGGTATACGGTATGCGGTATACGAAAACGCCGCTAATAAAGAAAAAGAGAATTTAAAAGATAAATACAATCAACATCTGCTTGAAAAAAATTTGTCAAGACAAGAAAAAAACGCGATAAGGAAAATAATAAGTGCAATATACGATAACTTAGCACAATGTACCTAAAGTATAGTAACACAACTCTTTGGTATTATAGTGAAGAATGGATCTTGGACAAGTTATCGTAGTGCGTATTCGTAGTAAAATAAAGCTGAAAAATAAAAAGTAATGTACGAGGAAATGTTTTGCAAACTAGGTTTGTTTATACAAATCCGCGGGTGTTAGGCTCTCAGGTAAACGAGCCTTCGATAGAGAATTTTGACAAGTACATATCCACACGCGCAGTATGCGTATGAAAACAATTTAATTTAATAAAAATATAAAGAAAATTTTAATGAACCGGAACCGAAAAAAACTGTAATTTGCGCGATACCGATACTTCTGTTAGCTAGAAAACCGAAATCGGAATCAAAGAGTTGTATAGCGAGGTAGCGAGGTACTCACCGGCCGATGCGCAACAGCGGAGTTATAAGTTGTAACCCTGCGTTGATCTGTAACAGAAATATTTTTACATTAAACAATTGCAGTGCCCAAGATAATCGATACTTGTATTGTACGAGTAACAAATTAATAATTCGAGTAAGGGCGAATCACGTCGCGCTTGAGAAAGTGGCGGAATCCGCCACGGGACAGCAAAATAATAAACGAATATTACTCACCTTACGGTCGTTCCGCCGTTGCCCGATGCCTCCCAGGCCCCCTCCTCCTCTCTGTGGTCCTTCATCGATGTCGCATCTCCGTCGACGCACTCACTCGCGACATTCACGAGCGAAAATCGACGATATCGTCGCTCATGATCGCGCGACACTTTGCACGGCACTCCCGGTATTAATCTCGCGACGCGGCGCGTACTTTATTACACGATAATGGAAGGATTACGTCGGAGATGTCTGTACGATCCGCTTGACGATCCCGTCGGCCCGTGATGCTCCGCAGGTAGACGCGACAAGCGAGTCTTACATGACGGAATTTCGTAGATCACATGGCCAACTTCACTCGCCAGGAACAACCGTCGCGTTGACGCTTATACACTTGCTGCTTGTCAGGATTTTGCTTAACTGTAATCATAAATCATCGATTCATGAACATAGTATCTATACCCTCCATGATCGCCAAATATCAATACACGATTAAATTACAAGATTGAATATACGACGATAGACTGCAATCGCTAATTAAACACGATATCGTCACTTATGATCGCGCGACACTTTGCATCGGCGCACTCCCGGTATTAATCTCGCGATGTGGCGCGTACTTTATTACACGACGACGGAAGAATTACGTCGGAGATGCTACAAACGAAGCTATACGATCCGCTCGATTTAGGGTCCGCTCGTGTCCTTTATCCGTGTTCCGAAATCGACGGTAATTTCATTCTAAAACCGCGCGACACGACGACGATACGAGATGCGAGGCGAGTCGCGAGTCAAGTTGACGATTGCAAAAAACGAAACCGATCCTTACTTCCACTTAATATCGGACATACATCGATAATTTCCGACGTTGAGCATGGCTGATACCAGGATACATCAAATTTTACAGAGGACTGTTTAGAATATACAGAAAATGCACCGAATTAGCATTTCTGTCAACTGCGACTTAGATCGCTATTTATTGTAATCGGTAACAATTTTATTATAATTATGTGCCCCGTGACAACGTTTAATTCGAATTTAACTTTGACCTTGAAGCAAAACGAATAATATAATTTTTTTCTCGCACTGCATGTAACTTCAAATTTTTAGTTGAATTTAAATTGAAAACTATGTTAAATTAAAATTACATTGAAATTACATTAAAGAAAGTTGTCCAGAAAATTAATTATTAACATTTATACAACACAAATGCACGAAAGCATAAATATGATGTAATAAAATAATAATATGACAATTATAATAAGACACAGAAAATAAGTGAATATTAATGAAAGTATTACTTCTACCAAATTATAAAGTCCTCCAAATATCCAATAAAATCTTTCAAAACATCGTTCTAATATCAATAAAATAGCGCTTATAAGTACTTCGAAACGCGGTATAGCTTGAAAAATATATATAGGAAAAGATATGTCAATGCACACAGTAAACGAGCAGATAATGCAAAAAAACCCATTTTCACTGTTCTTCGAATTACTTTAATCCACTAGTGATTCATTAGTGACGTTTAACCAAATTCGAACTGAGAGAGATTATGAAGAGATTCTGGAAACGTTAAGGTAACAAGTCAACACGAATGACTTTGCTCCGACACAAAACAAATGCTCAATGCGAATATGATGAATTACACGGTTACACGGATGAAGTTTCAAACTAAAGGTATAAAACGAGCATTTTCAAACAATTTAAAAATCGACTATAATTTGGAAGATAAGTAAATTGATGCGTCACGGCACTTACCTCCGGCAAGCAGCGTCGTCTCGTTACCGGTCGCGTCGTCAATCCTACGGACGTCCGTTCCGTACGTGATTTCATCGTCGTGCGAACGACTCGGTATTGCAAGCTGCAGGTGTTCATCAGTCGAGATTTCTATAACAGAAGAACAATCGTATGTAGTGGCACACGCAATAAACATACGAATAATTAAAAAAAATAGATCACCAGCTTCTCTTGCCAATGGCTCTTGCCCCGCCCTTTATATTTGATTGACAAGCACAATTTATTTTGCAGTCTTACATACACACTACTCGCACTCTCGCGCACCCGAACGGGCTGAGCATTCGCGGAAATGTTTCTCTGCGTGGCTCGCGAAATAAACGGAGATCTTGAAGAGCGATGAATGACCGCCCCCGCGATCGGAGTACTTGCACGCGACCGACGGATATCTTGCTCGCGAGGCAGATGAGCAACCGCGAACACGGAGACGTGCGAGAGAACTCAAACTCACTTGGGTTACTCGGGGACGACGCGATAGCGGGCACGAATTTTACATTTTACACTAAATAAATCACAGAGGTACGAAGCGCGGTAGAGCCGCGTTCACGATGTACGTCGCGGCACGACAAGATGGCCGCGAGCGGGGTCGATATCAGGATCGAACTCTCGGCGTTAATTTTATGAGAAATGAATAAATGATCGACAACTCTCACGCTTGGGGATCGCGACGCTCGAGATAAAAGCACTCGCGAAAACCGGATTCGAGTCGTGGGACGATTTCGCCGCCGACACGGGTCTTTCGCCAAGGATCACGCTACCGCACGCGGTGATCACGTGATCCGTCTGTGTGCGTCGTCCCGTCGTATTACTGGCGACAAAAACTCGGGAAAAGAAAAGAGATGTTTCGCGCGACTATTAATCGAGCGTGTGCAGATCACGACGAAACTTGGACGCACGATGCCAACCCTTTGCACGGATGCACTGAGCACACTCAACTTTCCGGAATTCGCGCGCGGACCAATCGACCGGGTATACGCGCGCGACGAAAACCGACTCACTCTCCGTTCACGTGAACGGAAAAGCTATATCTGAGATGCTTCACGCGGCGACCACTCGAGCGGGTGCGGCTCGCGATGAAACTATTACGTACTTCGCGCAATTACTTTCGGCACTTGATCCGATAATATAATTGCCAGAAACGGAAGAGAGCGCGGTCCGCAGATCGATATCGATCATCCCTCGTCCCGATAGGGCCTGCGGCGTGCCGCGTGCGGCGTGCGTCCTGAAGTCCTAATGACTGGAACTGGGAACTGGGACTGAGAACTATCCCCCACCCCCCCCACATTCCTTCGCGCGGCCGAGCGCGGGGCGCGGGGTGCGGCGTACTTGCCGCGCGCGACAACGGAAACACGCGATTGGCTCAAATAATATGGGAATTCCGAGAAAAGCTCTCTGGCGACAACGGCAAATAAAAAAAAAATACAGCATATTAAAATTTTTCCGCTGTGTTATACAAATCTGTGTTATATGAATCCATGTTATATGGAGTCTATACTGTATGATAAAAATATGTTTGATAAAAAATATATTTAATTACTATATATTAACATCAGAAATCCTAGAAAATAGAGACATATGAAAATAAAAATTATACAAATTAAAATATTGCATTTTATCTGAAGATGACTTAAGAACAAAACGTAAACCTATAAAAATAACAATTTATTTTCGCTCAACTCTACATATTTCAGATTACAAAAACGATGTCATTTATCTAAATACGTTATATGAATAACATGTGTGTGTATATATATATACTAAATTGCTCACCAAATTAAGCAGCGAAGCACAACGTGCGACTCGTATGCGAGTGGTGTTATTTACTTATCGCCGGCAGATCTCAGAAGATGTTTCGCCGACGTCTTCGCCGATATCAGAGAGATACGAGTGGCATGCCAATTGCTCGGCTTGTTCCGCTCTTCTTCGCTCGTGCAGAAGCAACCGTGCCGGAATATCCAGAGACGTATCACCGGGGAATTCATCGCCATCCAATTTTGTCACGCGACCTCGCAGCACGTCACGCACGAAAAGTCGCGGATATGCTCCTCAAGGTTTATATGTCGATGCGTGTGCGTCGCGTACGATAGATTTCTGCTTCCGATCCGTTTTCCATCCCCCGATGCGCGACTGCGAGATTTTTTCCATAACGCGCGTCGCGGAGCATTGATAATAATAATAAAATCAAACAAAGGTAATTTCGATTCAAATTTTATTTTTTATTGTTGCATACCTTCCTTGCCTTTTAATATCTAATCTATGTTCTTTCTCTCATTGTCGTTTTTGAAAAAGTAAACATTATATAAGTTTGACGAAAAGTTATTTAAAAAGCCAATTTTCTGAGTATGTTTATATGTATACATCACAAAATGTATAATAGAATAATTATTTTGCATATTAAATTAATTTAAAGTTATAATATTAAACATTAGTCATATTTACAATAAACACTAATTGTAAAATGCATAAATTATACATTCGTAAAAATTATAATAACATTATATGATAAAGATTTTTAAGATTTGCAAATGTCTTTTATAATTCTGATATAATTCTTCTTCCACTCGTTAAATGAAAATTGGAAATTACATCGGTGAGTAGGTATGCAAACGTTTTCATTTAAATTTACAATTTTAATGTATGTGAATCCTTGATATTTGCTGCGATATATTCGATACATTCTAAGCGGGCGAACGACGAGACGAGAAGAATAAAAGGGCGGGTTCCATACGGTCGGAGAGAATATCTTTTTCCCCTTTGTTGTTGCTTCGCGCGGCAGTTGGAAAGTTGTAAACGGATGATCTTCCGAACCAAGTTTCTTCTGGTGAAGAGAATATGATGCGCCTCACGTGCAACGAATACGAAATAAGTGTTTATTCAAAAAAGAGGAATAAACGGATGCAGCCATATCTCTACAAAAGCACAGAAATGATAAAACCACTTATATAAATAGCACGTTAGAGTGCCAACAATAAATTATACACTGTAACATCGTAAAGTTAATAATAACAATAATTTTATTATATGTTTAATTTATAGGCAACTTGATATCGTACATACATACTAACTATGTACATACTATACTCAAGTAAAATACTATTAAGTTCTTTAGCGCTGATAGTTATTGTTAGACAAAAGATACAAACTTAACTTTCGAATTTTTGATAATCACAAAATGTAATTAACAACATATACACAACTTTTTAAATTAAAAACATATTTCAACTTATTCAAAATATATTTTATTCTGAGTTTACGATATAGTTATTGCGTCAAACGTAGAAAACAGTAGAATACAAAGTTAAATTAATATCCGAAATTTCGGCTTATATAAACACAGAGTAACCGCCCTCACCATCTTTACCATAGAATACAAGACAGAGGAGTACTCTGGAGTCGTGACAAACAATTTGTCCGTGAAACCTCAGCTTGACTTGGAGCCAGAATTTAGAATTTAGCCAACCAATGCAGGAGATCAATAATTCCGAGAAAGTGGAGAAGAAAATCACAGAACTTCTGTTTAACAATATTAAAATAAAATCGTGGATATTCTTTTTCTTACTTATTGGATAAATAATCTAATTTCTTTACTTGCTTTACATAATAAATTGCTGATTTAAATATATTAAAACATAGTTAAATATATATTGCCACGAAATTACAATATAATTAAATTAAATTAAATAATTTCTGAAAAACAATTTGCACAATGAATTATGCACTTCTCTATTTTCGTTTAAGTTCTTATTAGTCTGTTATTATTACGAAATGAGTAAATTGTATAATGATTTAAAACTTTCATTATTTCTTTGATGTACCTATTGCAATATAGTAAAAAGCAAAACGGTTATGCCTATATAAAAATACATAGCACACAGAAAAATGTTAAATAACTATTACTTTGGTTGATTAAATATTTCTAAGAATATTCAATATTCAATAATCAGTTACAAATTTAATGTATATTTATCATAAGAAAATTCGGCTCTTATAATTAGTATTCTAATATTACGCATAATTAATTAATGAAGACCAAAATATTTCATTCTAAATGTCTATTAAAATTAGATTATTGATTTAATACAGGAATATTATTCTCTTAAAAAAAATCATCTTTCAATCAAAATAAAAAATTCTTTAGCAAACCGAACATAGTGAAAGAATCTACATAAAGAAATCGTATATACATATATGTATAATCTATATGTGACTTGTATAACACGGATTCATATATAACAGCTAGGGAACGCATGCTTCGTATTATAGGGAGGTCTACTGTAATTTAGACAGATTTTCTAATGTAAAAATATTCTCTTTTGATGATCTGGATTATAGAATATCTCTTTGAATTTATAATCCCGACGGAATATCAAACGAAAAAGTTCTCCGAAAATATTTGCTATTTCTCGTTTGGTCGCAGCGTTGAAATGAATTGACAGAAACACAAGTTAAATTACCCCAAGCTTTTTTTACGCATGAGTGTACGCAAAGCGACATTATACCGGCTTAAAATGGGTACAACTTTTTCAGTTTTTCATGCAACAACGTTGGTCGGAAACGAGTTTATGATTTCATATTTCAATAAATATATTATTCGCGAACTTCTTCAGTTAGCGAATGCCGATTAATATGTCAACACATTATTAATTAGACATTTTTCACGAATGTTGCAGATTAAACCGCCTGCGAAATTGAACGCGGAAGACGTCTAACATTCCAATTGCGGGTTGTTAATTGCACGTGATATCAGACCGGCCTGCCTGTAAATTATCTTTCAATAGATATTAAAAGCGGCCTTGGCGCGGACGGCCATGCGAAAGCGGATCGCAATTGTGCATAGGCAGGTCGATGTGTCTTCTTGCCGTAAAGCCCGGTCTACATAGGCCGCAGTTCGCAAAACGCAAGACACACGCACAGTCTACATGTCAATCTAACGTCTCTGTGTATAGAGGTTAGATTAACATGTAGACTGTGCGTGTGTCTTGCGTTTTGCGAACTGCGGCCTATGTAGACCGGGCTTAATCCATCAATCCACCGGCCGAAGACAATGGATAATAATGCCTGACATTAGCTCCGATTAGCTCGCTGTGTGTGTGTGTGTGTGTGTGTGTGTGTGTGTGTGTGTGTCTGGCACGTTTCTCCCTTCTCGTATATTAATTAAAAGCGTTTGTCAGAAAAATGTCGATCCAATAAAGCAATAAAGGTCTAAATACTGCTCTACTTGCGAAGTCTCATTGTGCGAATGGTACAAGTTTTATTTACTAACCAAACGCATCGCGATATCACTTGTCTCGGAGTCGATCTGTCCGCGCCTGCTGTTTCC
The DNA here is from genome assembly GCA_030770255.1 of Temnothorax ravouxi. NCBI lineage: Eukaryota > Metazoa > Arthropoda > Insecta > Hymenoptera > Formicidae > Temnothorax > Temnothorax ravouxi. The sequence continues at coordinate 129,403 of JASTWP010000282.1, read as the reverse complement.
TTTCTTAAAAAAGGCATGTTAAATCGATACTCGCATCTCTCGAAGTCTTCTCGAAAGTCTCGAATTGCTTTGTTGGCTCTTTTCCGCGATGCTGATTGATTCTGTTGCTGCGCTAACTTCGTGAGCGGCTGTCATAGCATATTTTGACAGTTGGGTGTAATATTAAAGCTAAATATAGCGCGCGCGAAGCGCGCGTCTGTGATGTCTAGTATATTTAAATTTTGCATATATAATGCGAAATAACGATCGCTATAAAAAACAAACGTATAATATTTTTTAATTAAAATACGGAAAATGTGCATGAACGTGAAGTTTATGAAAATTCATAGAAAATAATTTTTAGGAAACAATATAAAAATAGGTATATGTGTGAATAATATTTTTATAAAATTACATATACAATATATATAATTTTCTTAGTATGTGCACGTAAAATTATTTTTAAAAAACAAATTAAAATAACAAATCAGGGTAGAATACATCATGTTTTGTTTACATAACTTTAAGTGGGTATTAAAAAATGTTTGTTCGAAACTATTCCTGAAAAAAACTATTTTTTTACCGCAAGCGGCAGTCTCGAAATGAAGTGACTCGCATCAAGCTCGAGATCGAGAAAACAAATCAGCATCGCGGACAAGACACAACAATGAACTTTCCATGCCTTTTTTAGAAAGGGAATCCTTTATTTTATTTTTATCATTAAGCATTTATAATTGTACCTAAACATTTGTCTGTGACAACACGTAGGATCCCATACAGGGTTTTACAACCGGCCCAATAACTAATACTGGCCCAGTATTGGGCCGGTTGTAAAACCCTCTATGGAATTTCATAACTTTTATAATTTTATTTTTGAAATCACGGAGCGTTCGCCTAACGAAGCAGAATAGAATTCAATCAATCAATCCTGTCTCCGTCTGTCAGACGCGTTGCGATGACGCGCCATCGGCCGTGGGACAGCCGGTGACCAAAATTACAAGAGTGCGGCGTCGAAGTTGATCGGCGTTTTAGGCAGACGAATGAAAAAGATGCGTTCATCGAAACGCAATTCTCAGCTAATACTGTTAGCCACGTCGATACGTCAAGTTACGCTTCCGTGTTAAAAAGCCGTCGCGATAAAAGGGAATGGCGAAATCAAATGATGCTGTATCGAAGTTTCGCAGAATGAAATCACAGGTGTATATATACGCGACACTCGTAGATACGAGAACGCTGTGAAATGCGAGTAAAATTGTTCTTTTACAAGTTTAGAGAAGAAGTTGCCAAGTTATTCTCTAACATACATATTTTTTGTTTCAGCAAAAATTAATTTAATAGTTAATTAGTTTAGTTTAAGAAGTTTAAGTTATAAGATATTTTAGCAAGCGCACTTCTCGCGAACTATCTAAATTTGTTAAAATGCTGACGACGTATTAAATCTATTACGGATGTCTGATTAAAAAAGTATGCTTAAAACGCTCAGGTTGTTCAAATATCTTACGGTCAGAAAATAACCGTAATCGTTTATATAAGAGCTAGAGAAATACGAGCGTTTGATATTATCGGAATTATGAACTTTTAATACATATGATACGTGGTTTAATTACATATGAAAGTTTGAAACGTGCTACAAAATTTTCAATCTCGAAAAACCGCGAGTTTTTTTTTAGTTTTTAAGAATTTTATTTTGATGTGACATTTCTCGTTGCATATCGCATTGCCTAACTATTTGTGCTTGCAACAATTTTATCTTTATCTGTGATACAAATAAATGTTTATTAAGTTTTGGCAAAAAGAAGAAATAGAATAACCGCTAAATGTTTCCATTATTCATGCAGCATTATTTGTGCGACAAAATTTTGGCTACATAAAAAATTCATTGTCAATAAATCCTCCTACACATGTGGAAGAAAGGATTCCGTGGAGCCGCAAACTTGCTTGATACAAAGTTAAAATTGACTCTTCAAGGTAGAGAATCTTAGAAAGTTACTAACAATAAGTAAGTAACTTTGAGAAATTGCCTCCGCGTCTATTTCTATCGATCAATCGACACATCTCCGACATCTCCCTATTCTTAACGCATGAATTGATCGATTAAAGATTAAATAATGCTATCTTAATTTTTTAGCAATTTTTGATTCGCGAGTATCACCACGGTTAAAAATTCCGCGATGTCAATGATAATCAGAGTAGCAAATTTTATCCGTGTGTCATGAGAGGATTTTAAAGCATCTGTCATGTATCAAAGTAATTGGTTAGTCACTCACATATAGTTTTATTGGAGCGTTATAAATTGAAACTTTCCAACTGTTAAAAAGCTAAATGTATAAGCATATACATGTTTGTGACACTTGTATTTTTTTCGTAAATTCGTTCTGTCACACGAATGAGAATATTCAAGATACGAATTATATTGAATTTGCAGAAAAAGAAAGAAAAATATTAATGCGCGTTGTATAAGTTGTAAGCGGTAATGATAACAAATAACCGGCTTTATTTGAGGAAGCGTTCTCGTTTGCTAAAAAGATATCTACGACAGCGCCATATTGACTGTCGTAACACAGATGTAGTGCTAATACAGTGACCCAGTGATGTGTATGGGGCTTAACTCTGGCGCTATACGCTATAAATATATTTCCTATGTGGAAAAAGGGTGGCTTACGGCTCTTTGCCCACTTCGATATCGGCTTTTCCGTGTCATCAACAACAGTCTTTAGTACGAAAAAATTTCCGATCGAAGTCTCTATAAAACGCAGGCCTTTAGTGAACGCTGCTGTGAAGTATTGCTAATTTAGTTATTGCATGTTGCAAAGATACATAACTCATTTTATAGCAACATTAAAATAATGGCTCATTTCCCTTCGCATTTTATTATTATTATTGCCAAAGAGAGAAAAATCGCAATGGAAAATAAATAATATAATATTGTATGTGTTAATGATCCGTATATGTTTCGAAAGTTGCCCATAAATCTGACCAAGAAGATAAAGGAATTAAAGAAGACTAATTTTTATGTTATCTTGAAAGTAAGTAAAAAAAAGTAGATGTTTGTGAGACGCATAAAAGGCATCTAATTTTAAGGTTTCGTGATATTTCATTTGCCTCGTGCATTTTTTTCACGCCATTAAGAATTAGTCCCTTTTTTTTGCGTTAAACGACGACCCGCTACGAACTTCGGCGAAACGTTAGTGAAGTTTCGAACTCAGTCGAAAGTTTCCCCACGCAATAATACTTGCCACGATTTATTTTCAAGTTCCTTAAATATTTCAAGAACTTTCTATCGTTTCGTTGGTATGAAATAGTTTCCATGCCGAAGTAGGCCGAAAGTTTCGTAACTTCGACAGAAGACAAAGTGCACAGTGTGTAGATGAAATTCACACCTTACGACACCTTAAGTGTCTCTCGGGTAAAATTCTCGAGCTGATACGATCTGTGACGTTTGTCGATATACGCATATGTAAGAGCTATCGAATTTCTAAAACCAGAAAGCCGTTTTACATTATGTCGATATAATTTCATGCCTTTTTTAAAATTTGTTAAATATATATATAGTCCTCAAATTAAAAATGTATAATACACTGCAGAGTAGTGTAAATTCTAAACTAAATTCACCAAGTTCGGTAAATATCGTACAAATGTCAAAATGTCGATCACGTTTTTCCTGTCGGTGGATTCGCCGAGCTAAGAAAAGAAAGAGGAAAGAAATGAAAATTTAACAATACTTTATGGTTGGTAATCGTTACCGGGAAACGTTCCGCGAAGAACTTCGAAAAGATATCGAGCGGTAAGCGAGTTCTCACTACAAGGAAAAAAAACTATGGCAATACAACTTTTGTGTAACTTAGTATAATAAAATATTTATATATATTATTTGTACAGTTTATAAATATGATGCAATATGGAAATCCGTGTAAATCAATATCTCCATTGTCTTGCGATAAAAAATTTCAAGCCTGCGCACAAAGCCCTAAAGTGCCTCAAAGAGTTAGCTTTATTCTTGTGTCTTCCATAATTGTGTTTCGATTCTCAAGCCTATTTTTCCCTTGTTCTCCCTTTCTCTCTTTCTGTCTTTCTTATATCTTCTAAGTAAACTGATAAAAGTTGACCAAACAAGAAGGTGGAATTTTATTAAGCAAGGGCGTCGCGAACGTAACGATACACGACGCTTTCAATAAGATTAGTATCATCGAAAGAGTGAAGGTTCTTTGAAAGGCACCGTCCACCCCCTTCGGAAATTGCGGCCGAAACGAAGGGCACAAGTTTGAACGTCACGTTTCGCTGCGACATTCGGGGAGAATTAAGATAAGAGACACGGCGTTCTTAGTTGCGAAATAAAAAGAGAGAAAGGAAAAGAAAACGAACAGCAAGGATTGTAAAGAAAGCCGGCAGATAGAGAGCGCCGATCTGTAGGTGGATAAAACTGAAAAGGGAGATCGAGCTACGTATGCTCTTTGCCGTAGCACACGCTATCCTATGTGTTGGATGTTGATCTAGAGTATCTAGACGGTGGATTTAGATAGCAGAAAATTAAGAATATGGGAGAGACAGCTGCCTCGTAATATTGGCGAGAACTAGAACGAAAACTAGAGATAATGCTTTTGGCTCTGCTCATTTACGTCTCCGTCTCTCTTTTCCTTGAAACTCTTTTCTCTTATATACCTCGCAGAATAGAGATTCAAATTTGAGGCAAATTAAAAGCTATTTGCCTTAACTGTAAAACGAGTTAAGAAGAGGCATGTTTGCAAATTCTACTGCGCGAGTATTTATAGAATTACGTAACTACACTTGGATGAGCATAGGTAAATGTTTTCTGCAACACGTAACCTTTTCCTTTTCTCTCTCTATTTTTTTTCTTCGGCATGCAATCCCGATGTATTTAATTGTAAGAGCCATGATGGCAAAACTTTATCAATTACTACTATTCTTTTTTCTTATTCCTTTTTGTTTTATATAATTATTAACTGATTATATTTTTTGCTACGTTACAGCTATCCGGAAATGCATCACCGAGACGGGAATTTGGGTCAGAAGGATTTCGCGACAAGCAACAGCAACGCACATCCAATTAATGTTAACCTCACCATCTGCGCACGTTTCGCCGGGTAATATCATTACGGTAAAGATTACCGAAGTGGCGCGCTGCCGGTTTATTATTGCTGCGATATAAAAGTGCATTAGCAGAAACAATAAAGTGTACCAAAGTGTACTGCCGTTGGTCAAGCACGAGAAACATGAATGCTTCTTCGGTACTTGCACGGCAAAAGCACAGTAGCTTTACAATTAGATCGCTTAAAAAGATGAAAAAATGGCACGATCGTAGAAGCTCAGCCAATGAATAAAGAGAGGAAGAGAGAGAGAGAGAAAAAAAGAGAGAGAGAGAAAACGAGGAGAAAACGCGTGGTAAGAAAATTGCAAGGTCTCCGGCTCGTGGCAGTTGATTTTATAATTTGTGCAGGATAAAGTAGTAATTAAAAGTTTACGTGACGGTGGACATAAGAAAAGGAAAAGTCACGCCGCGCCGCTTTCGTAATCTTCAGACTTATTTTCTACAGAAATAATTAAACGTGATCTTTTATTAAAATTAGATGATTCATAGAAAAAAATGTATCGTGTTTGTAGTTGTATAATAACTGCGGTTAAATTGGATGACGATTATTTGTGATTACATTAATACAGATTAAATATATTTGAATTAAATATATTTAGAAACATAATAAAATATTGGTTCAACAAAATGACGTTTAATTATTTTGTAACAGAATACGATTGCAAAAGTTTATATATACAGATTTATATATATATATATATATATATATATATATATATATATGACGTTATGGTCACAGTTTTTTTCACATTTCGCGAAATATACAAATGGTTTTATTAATTTATGCATATTTGCATATGCATAAAGAAGTGATGAGACACGATAAATGGAACTGTTTAAGTTTACGTGAACACGAAACGTTTTCCCAAATTTATTTGCGATGCACTGACTATAAATTATTTTCACACGCGAAACGAGAATTGTAAATATGCTCTTTTCACCTGCGGCGTATTAACCTTCTAGTCATATCGGTGAAATACGATAACATGCACAATATTACAATGTAGTGTAAATTTTACAAAATAAATAAAATAACATTTCAATTTTATTAACATAGTGACGTTTTGTCGATACCTACGTAATACGCGACTAATTTGGGATTTATTTCGTTGTGATGTTGTGACTCGCAGTCTCTAAGAGGAATGCAGCCTTTAACATTAAATGCCCAATCTATTTTTTATGTTTCAATAATCGAAGGAGTTACTCAAATATCACCGCTAATAAAATAGTTTACATACAATGAAGCTAAAACGGTATATGGATAGATGTTATATCACAGTTGATTATAGTTTATGATTCGATATTGAAACGTAAGGAATTAATATATTTAATTTTATTATCTAACAATATCTAGTACTCCTGTGACGATTATAATTTATTTACATACAATATGCTTCTGGTTTCAGAAATAGCCTCACTTTTAACCCTAATTACATAATAATAAATATTAAATAGCGAATGATAGCTGCATGAATGTCGATACATCAATAATTTTCAAAATTAGACACAGCGGAAATTTGTAAAGTATGGGCAATCTTTAATAAGTTAACAATAAATAATTTTAATATTTATTTAATAGATAGTCATTTAAATCATCTTTCAAATTTTATTTGAAATTAAAGCATTTTTATTTTATCGTTTACAAGTAGCTCATGTACATCGAGGAAAACTGCAAATGGATTTCTATTTTGCGAACAATACGATTGTAATACGAGAGCACCCGCTTTTGTACGGTTGTAGAGGAACGCCACTGGCGACAGAATACGCCGGCGATAAAAATGCTCAACCCCCGTGAACTTTTATCCCGAGATGTCACGGTGATGCGAGGTGCGTTGGAAGTGTACATCGTGCGAAGATTTGCGGTTCCCATCCCGATAGGTACTCACTTGTACTACTTGTTGCGTCGACAGTTACAAGTCTATCACGATTTTACTTTTATTTTACAAGCGTATGCCGTTATCTTAAACGTGTAATATACCTTTTAAGAGTATTTCTTTTCTCCTTGTAAAAGGCATTTTTCTCCATAGAAATTATATAACTCCCCCCTTTTCCCGCCAATAAAAGCAATATTATATTTAGACACACATTGCACACGTTATGACATATTATTGACATATTATGTTATTTTTTATTTTTTGTATCAGAAATCAAAGATATTTGCGTTTTTCAATTCTATTTTTGATATCTTTTGCAGTACGCGATAAGAAAATATAAAATATAATTTTTTCCGATAGTTATTTTTACATGTGCACGATATGTCAATAAATTTAGGATTGAAATGTCAGACAATTGGGCTAATTGGAGCTTTAAAACCGAACAGACAATATTTTTTTACAAACTCAATTAAATGTTATGATACAAGCAATCAAATTTCTATACAATGCAATGAAAACTAAAACTTATTGAAATTTATATGTTTCAACAATTTGCACCGTTACCTTCATTTGAATGAAACAATAAGAACAAATGTGTACATCGGCTTTTAAATTAATTCTATCAACGCGAAGGTTATTAATCTTTCACTTTTATTTAACATTGCCATCTATGTAGAATGTCTCCGATTCTAAGCCTTGCAAGATTAACAAGACTTGTTGTCGCGCTCACTATGGAAAATCAATGACGCCGCATATATAATATAATCAATCATTCTGTCGCAATCTCATATTATCGGATATTATATACGCAGAGAGCGCTGAAAACCTGAATAGGTAGCTGGATAAGGCCGGTAATTTTGAATTTCTTGGCGGTGTAGGAGCAATCGGATAATAGCTATCGTCTTATAATCCCGCACAGATTCTGTACGGACATTCAGAGTGTACTTAAAGCTTAAGGATCAATTTCGCCTTCGAGCACGCTACTTGTTGCTTTATCTTCGTGTAATGTCGAGGCTGTTTTGTTTAAAAGCAGCTGTTATGTTATATCACATGCCGTTAAACGAAAATAAAAGTGTCATCGATAACAATTTTGCGAGACCCAATCAAGTTTAGAGAAGATTTTTCATTGATTTTCTTCATGGATGAGCGGTGAAGTAATTTATTTAATATACGCATTTCAATATTTTTACAGAAAAGACACTCTCTTATCTGTTATTTACATCAGCGGTACAGTTTAACGATATCAAAATGATTATTACATGCTTTTATAGAATAAAATGCGCATCCATGGAACGGACAAAGGCGAAGATGAAAATGTCGCCCAACGCAATTTCGCCCAGTAGAGTAAGGATTGCAACCGACTCTCTATTCCCCGTCTTATTCCACAAAAGTGGTTCCCAGTACTGCAGTTCTATCTTTTACTTCACTACTCCTCATCCCTTCTCTTTCTCAACGACAATAAGATCCGAGGTACGTCGGCCGACAAAGAGTAATGCGCCCTCCGGAGGCGGGTAATTACTAAAAGATGCCGTCCTTCCCTTCTTCGCGAAGCTTGCGTTAGTCGTTACTGACGTTCTCTTATATTTTTCTCTCCGTTTCTCTCCCTTTTATTCATCTACGGACCCGTTTATCTTATCCCTCTCTCCCTTTTTCTCGATGCATCGCTACTACTGCCTACAGCTACGTGGAAAATTGCACTATGGAATACTATTGAACGATCATTCTTATGAAAATGTATGTGAGTGTCTTTAAAAGCGAATTGGAGATTGTACAATGCAAGATTACAACGCGACACGATTTGAGCAACTTAAGTGTATAATACAATAATATTTTTTACTCTTGCAGATGCAATTTTTTATTCTAAATAGAAAAGCTTTGGATTTTATAATGATTTTTATAACGTGACTGATGAAGTAGGTCTACATATCAACCTGGAGAAGACCAAACTCATGGTGGTTGACAGGGGCAACACGATACAACGGAACAATGCAGACATAGAAACGGTCAATGAGTTCATCTACTTAATCTCCAACATAGGAGGAAGCGAAGCAAAGATAAGAAGACGTATAGCAATGTCGCGAACAGCCATGGCGAACCTCAGGAGAATATGGGAAACAAATAACAATAAACACAAAGATAGCCCTGGTGAGATCCCTGGTGTTCTCTATAGTCTCATACGAAGCGGAGACATGGACCATCAAGGCAGCGGACAGGCACCGCATAGACGCGTTTGAAATGTGGTGCTGGAGACGGATGCTGGGCATTCTTTGAACGGCAAGAAGAACGAACGTGTCAATTCTTAATGAGCTGAACATCACCGACCGACTGTCCACTATTTGCCGCAGACGAGTGCTCCAATACTTTGGTCACATCACACGTAAAAACCAGGACAATCTTGAAAAACTGATTGTACAGGGGAAAGTTGAAGGGAAAAGACCAAGAGGCCGTTCTCCATCGCGCTGGCTGGATCAAATAAAGAATATCACAGGCCAACCACTACAAAAGAATCTCTGAGAAGCGGAAGACCGCCATTGTTGGAAGACGGTGGTTCGCTACTGTACATGACCATAATGTCACGACTCTTCAGACATGAAGATACGACGAAAAAGAAAGACTGATGTGTCCATCGAGACATTAGTCGTAGAGAATTCTATATTTACGAATTAATCAAGTTATCGCTATTAACTTTCGAAAATTTTATTGGTACAGCGCCCCAGTGGTGAAAACTTATGGAGGATATACATTGTGGGTTAAATTATTTCGTGATGATGATACAATGATAGATGACTTTCTATTTAGAACTAATTTTAACTTTCAAAAACAGAGTCAATGGCTGAAGATTGCACACACGTTTCAGAATTATGGACCTGGTCCTAGACGGTACTAGATGGTCTTAGACGGATTACCTTCGAGCACAGTGGACATTTCAACACTTGGGATGGAATTTTTTGGGACACATATATGACATATAATCACCCTAAAATGGCTACTGTAATGAGAGTCATAGATACGACCGCACCGGGGGGTCTGGGGGGGCGTTCAGCCCCCCCAGAATCTTCCCCGTGGTCGGAGTGCGACCAACGCCATCAGTACTTCCCTGCACAGCAGTAACGGAACACGCCACCGTGGATTTGCCCATTACAGAGATACATACCCGAAAATTACGTACTCTCGGTATAGGCGCCACCTCTGGCCACTGGCAGTCACGGTTTCCCGTAACGCACTTATGACTCACTATTGTACCTGAGCTGTTCCTCAGGTAGCAGGGTTTAATCCCGCAGCGAGCACATGATCCACTCGATCAGCTCAACTGACAGGATCGTGTATATATATATATATATATACATATATAGGTATATAGAAAATATATATAAAATAGAAGATTTTTTCTAGTAATATAAAGACTAATACAATATTAAGTAATAAGTTATATAATTTTTATACAATATTACTGTAATATTTATCTATTACATTTTCAAATTATTAATTATTCTTACAAGCAAAAGATAAAATATCATAGAATTATATATATCTCATAATATCGAAAGTATCAGTAACATTTACAGTCTTCGCCCCTGCTTTAAGGCGTATGTTTCGTCTGTTGCTAAGATAGGAGTTAAAAGATACGACTGTACGTGGCCATGTGTGGTTTCGCGGCGGAAATGGCAAAGGCCATGGAATTTCGGTCGCCTCATTTGGTAGCGACGAAACGAAAACCGCGAATACGTGATGCACGGACCTCAGGCGCTAAATGAAATTTCCCGCGCGGAAGAGAACGAAGGGAGCTTTTAGAGAACGAAGAGAGTTGAAGGGGAACGATACGCGGCGCGCGATTACTTTGTTGCGCGAAACCGTATTGCCAAACGAAATTACCTCGCCAACCATTAATTTAATATAAAAATAGAGCGCGCCTCCCGGAGCAAGAGGGTAAGAGGATACGCGCGAATGGTAGATATCGCATGGAGCGTGTCTGGGCAGAAGGTGATTGATTGGAGAAAATTACTGACAGATTGATGGAAATTAATGGAAAGCGCGGCCAAAATTAATGGACCGACGCGTACGAGTGCCTGCATAATTGATATGCCAGTTGACCGATCGTGCACGCGTAAACGCAAGCTCTCGTCGTCCGGCTTGTGCACGCGAGATTTCGAGGTTTCGGCCCGGGAGCTCTTCCTCGCCGGGGAGGAAGCTTAATTGAATGGTTAACCCTAAACCCCGGGAACGTTCCTCCGCAATCTAAAACGGGAGATAATTTATGGAACGTCAACACGAGCCAGTCTATATATAAAAGAATAATTTTGTTCGAAAGCATCCATCTGCAGTTCTAGAAAGTTATATGTAGAATGAAAGAGAAGATATACTTCCATTAATATCGTTTGATAGTGGCGATTGTGGCGCAAAGAAATGTGATCTGTTCTTAATGAGCCGAAGATCCGAATTCAAATCCAACCAAAAGCCGATGGATTTTATTCAATCGCCACCTCTCAGAAAGTGTACTGGCAAATCCACTGAGAGTAATCTTGCTATAAGAACTCCTCTACTTGCCGTTCGGAATCGGCGTTAAATTGTAGGTCCCATCACATATCTGACGTACAGATATGTGCACAAAGATATATTCACAACAATCGAAATCGAGCAAACGATGATGAGTAAATTATTTAATGACAAAAAATGATAAAGAATAAAGTTTTAGTCTGAAGCAAATCGAAAAAAGTTAAATCTTGGAGTTCTTGATATTTTTGCAGTACTTTGTTTTTTTGTTTTATATGTATATCGCTTGCTTTAATCACTTATGCAATTATGTTTCAGAGTTTTTTAATTTTTTCTTATATCTATATCTTCATGATTATATAAGTAACATTTTTCTCACCTTGTATTTATTAGAAAGGCAATGAAGTATAATGTGAAAGAGAGATATATGTAATAATAAAACCGTGAAGAGGGGGAATGTAATATTTTATATTAAAATAATATAATATGGATAAAATACGATATTTATTTAATCCACCATATTAAATTAACATCCTGTAACATAAATCCTGAAAGCAAATCTATGCGCATTATCAAATTTTCCTTGAAAAATACACAGATCAGATAACATTGCGTGCTTTCAAATTAATAACGCATTACGCATATAAATTTAACACGGTATATTAAATAGATTTAGATGAAAATATTATCAAACATCTTTCCATATTTAAATCTAGGCATAAAAAAATGCATGTATAAAATGTGTATAAAATATGTATAAAATTATTACATTAGAAAATAATTTGTTTAAATTAATTTTAATTTAAATAAATAACGATATTTATTTTATAACATATTTCATAACATGTAAAATTATGAAAAAATTAATTAAATTTTATAAAAAAAGAGAAGCGTTGTAACAATGTTAAAAATAGCCTTAAAAAAACAAGGCTTCTCCTAATGCAAAAAAATTTATAATATTTAACACAAAAGAGTTTAACATGAAAGCTGCATAACATTAAAAAAATATATGCATAATAACGCAGCTAATAAATCGTAAACGGCATACATACGTTCTAATCGATATGTCAGCATTGCTTGCGAATAGAATCATCGTCTATACTGCTCGTATTCATCGTTCGCGCTGTACCCGCGATTCGAGGACAACGCACAACCGCATTCGGAACCGACACGCGGGAGCGCGCAGGCAGGGAATTGACGTTGCGGGCGTGTTCCAAACGTCCGAAGTGCGTGTCGGTGTCGTCGTCGTCGTGTCCGCGCGTCACGTCGCGCGCCTCCACGATGGCGTCGATCTCGCCGAGAATGCGCACAAGATTCGTAAAGACGAGTTGCTTGAAAGACGTCAAGCGTTAAAGGATCTTGAACGTGAAATTCTTGAAAAATTTCACAGAGCACTCGAGCTGATCCCTATACCGATGCTGGAACAATTTCTAAACTTCGACTCAGTCTGTTTCAAAAAATTTCAAATTCTGCGTCGACTATGCTGGGTCTACAATGCGAGTCGCAAAGTCGCGAGTCGCAAGAATTGACCAATTACAGTCGATTATTCTCCTCAAATTCGACTGTGATTGGCCAATTCTTGCGACTCACGACTTTGCGACTCGCATTGTAGACCCAGCATTTAAAAGCTAAAATACATCTGGCCGAAACAACGTTCGCAAACGTACCGAAGCCGAAGGAAGCGACGGGGACGATCGTCACGTTTTTTACAGAGACACCTGCTGCTCGGTCTAGCACGTCCGTGACGCACCACGTCCACGTCCCGATGTGTCTGAGCGTACTCGTTCCCGGACAGCGACACGTGACACATTTGCAGCCGCGGTCACCTCGATATCCACGTATCATCGTAAACTCGCTCGTCGTCGTGAAGGCTCGCCCGTTTGATGTTGGGATTGAGGCGACCGGAAAATTTCACACTCCGCAAAGCTGTTAACATTAACTATAAAATTTACCCCGGTCGCGGTAGTGCGATAATACAAAAAAATAAGAGAACAAAATTCATCGCGATATACCGCGAAATTAAACGCTCGCGGTCATCGATTTTGTCAGGCGTCGAATTTTCGGGGCAGACTCAGCTCACATCACACGCCGCGCGGCGTTTCCTCCTCCTCTCTCTTTCCATCAACCTCCTCTTCTCCCCTCCCCGTCGGGCCATACAATTTTGCGTGCGTGTAACTTTATCGCTTAAATAACACGCCATCGGCTTGTTAGCGTGACGCAATCCGTTGTTGAATAGAACGAAAAAAAAGAGAAAAAATCAGAAACGGAAAAAGAGAAGCCAAACGCATTGCGAATTTTTCGCGTAAACAGTGCGAACGAATGCAGATTTGGCGTATTTTCACGCATGTGTACGGCAAACATGCAATATCTGCTTTTACCTACGTGAGAATTGGGGATGCTTGCGCTGGTAATAAATGGAGAATTCGAAAAAATACATTGGGCGCGATTTTTACTCGTTTGCTGCTGAAAAACGATGATTTTTCGCGATAGTACTAATAAATCGAATCGCACTCGATCTCGCTAATATCCGCAGGTGAAAGGAAAAATAAATTGTGGGCGCGCGTCAATCTTTTTCCGCGAGATAAAAACAATAAATAGAGCTGTTTTTAAACTTGTTTTTTCCTTTGTTTTCTCCCTTTTTCTCTCTTCATGATAAGATTTACTTACTGGTACTCTCTTATAGCAAATAAAAATCTCCTCTCTTTCCCGAGACAGAAAAGTAGAAGATAGAAATAGAAGTGATATGAAGCAACACTTTTCTCTTATTTTTCCTCAGATCAAAACAAGTTAATCACATATAACAGAATCGATATATATTGCACTTAATTTATATCTTATATTCATAAATAAGATATTGAACGCAGGTAGCTTAAATATGCTAAATAAAAATATTATATTTACCGATGGTTGATGTCTTTAAACCCTTTAAACTATAATTACTGAAATACAGTCACAATGACAGAATAATTAAAGTATAATCTCTCTTTCTTTTCTTCTTTCTTTGCAAATTAACTTTGACGCAACGATGAAAAATTACTCAAAAAGTATATTAAAATAAATATAAATATTTTTGACAGATCAATAAGCGTGCAATTACTACAACTAACGTATAAAAATAAAAAAGAGAAGAAAATGTTTCTTTTTTTCTTTTGAAACACGTTATATATATACCTGACAAGCAGCTATAGGTGATCCTAAAACCCAGTCGCGTCACGCGAGTTGCGGCTTTTCGCGCATCGAAGGCAAAGGCGATCTTTAAGAAAAACGAAAGAAGCTAGCTCGTTTTTCAACCCCGACATGCTGTCGACAAAGGGCTAAGTTACCCTCGTCGACCTTTCTGGATTACGGTGAAGAAATACCTCAAAGGTTCCTCGTTACAATCGCGCGGTGACGGAATAAGCTATTAGTAAGCAGACCGGAGAAAGCAGAAAGCTGTCTTTCTGAAAAGCGAATGTGAGCGGACAAGCGTAACACCGACTTTCACAATTTGAAGCGGTAATGGGTATTGCAATTGCGGTATACCTACAACTCGCTTTGCGTAATTGCTTTAACATCTACGACATAAAATCGCATTTTTTGCGTTAGAAAACGTGATAACTTCATAGGGAAATAATCGTCAATATACATTAATTTAGAAAATATTAGTAATTATTCTATAAATATTAATAACTCAGGTATCACTGAAAACAAAAATTTGTTAATCCCAAGAAATATTTAGTCCGATACGTTCAACTAAACATTTTAGTTAGTTAACTTAACATTAGTTAAATTAATTAATTCTTGATTAAAGAAACAAAATAAATTGTTGAAACAACTAACGTTTAGTTAACTGACTAAAATGTTTAGTTAAACATATCGGGCTAAATATTTTTTCGGATTAACAATTTTTTTTTCTCAGTGTAGCATCTCTTAATTCTTTCTTCTATTTTCGATTTTAACACGTAACAAATAAACGTTTATATTTAGATCATTTTTATTCCGCTTCGGAATTCTTTTTATCAGCGATTATTTTTATTAAAAAGAATAAACCAAAGTATTTCTCTATACGTATACATATACTTTGCAATACTTTGGTTTATTTTTTTTAGTAAAAAGAATCGCTGATAAAAAGATTTCCGAAGCGGAATAAAAATAATCTAAATATAAAGGTTTATTTGTTACGTGTTAAAATCGAAAATAGAAGAAAGAATTAAGAGATGAGTTTTACATTATAATGTAAAATAAAATACATACTCTTATCTTGCACTTTGGATATACGATTTTTTATATCAAATCGTGATAATGAGAGAAGTATACTTCACGGTAGTATAATTTTCTATTCCTAAATTGGCATGCGACTGCCTTATTATTATCGCTCTTGTACATACAGAACGAAAAGATTTAAATAAGAAAATCTCAAAATATCTCCCTTTTATTAATATATTGAAGGTTCTTTGGGTAGGATACATTGAAGAACGATTTCTTTGTATAGCAATTTCTTTCGCGTACTCTTATTTATTTGCCTCTCCTGTTTGAAAAGTTTGATGTAACGCTGTTTCCGATGAAACCTTTCGATCAGGCGCACATCCGCGCTACATCGCTCGATCACGAAACGAGATTGCATCGGTCTCAATTGGTCCCGGCTTTGAGCGTTATTCCCGGCTCGTCCTTTGAGCCAGTTGACGTCTGAAATCGTATCATGCAACGCGGCGCGCAGCCGAAACGTTGCGGAATCGGTTTAACCTGTCGGGAGGGCGCGACCACCCCCGAAAAAAAAGGCACTTTGCTCGATGCCATGCAGCGAGGCGGCTCCGGCAGTGGCAGCGCTCGTTATTCGCGGTAAAATTACTCGTGCCACACCACTCAGCAAGATTGAAGGAGAAATCTTTGATCCCCGCGATTCCACTACCCTCACCGCAATGTTTTGCGTCTGTCGCGCTAGATGAGCAAGGCAAATCTTTTTGATGTGCGACGTGCAATCCCACCCACATCTGCATAGTACCGGCCGGTAAATAAAATTTTCATCGTTGATTTACGAGATCAAAAGTATATATTTCGTAATGATGTGAGTGCGCGCGCATCAGTAATATTTTCCACAAGATATTGCAGAAAATGTACACACAAGTAAACTACAGGTAAAATGTTACACGACCTCTAAAGCCTAATCCTATCTAAAGGCTCTTCGCAATGTAACGTACCTGTTACTCGCGGTAATCGTGCGTAATGTATCAGTTTTTCTCTTCACGTTAGATACGTGAAACTAAAACGAGAGTTCGCTTAATCAAGCGATATGCGTACAATTTTGCGGGAATTCATAAAATCCCCCTCATACAAAAAAATCGATTGGAATAGATGCATAAAATAAATTTCAACGTATATATACCTAAACATATACAGAGTGAAACGACGACCGCAGATCCTTTGAAGATAGGTCCATTAAAAATCGCTGTAAAAAAGCTAAATCGAATGGCTTTATAAAAAGTCTAAGCGTCGGTGTTATTTCGGATATCTCTGGGTATCACGAAACATAAAGTGCAGGCGGGAGAGATAAGTGCGCGGGCGTCGTTATCATTCCGCTTGTAGCTGCGGCGGTTTCCTCGCGGCGAAATCGGTAACACTCTCACGTACAAGAGCATTCCTGATTCCGGCGGCCGCGGCGGTTTCACGTCATATCCAGACGAAAATTGGGAAATGCTCCTAATTTTCGTCGGCGCAGCCGCGCGCAACATTTTATCGCCGCCACGCCGTCGCGCTGAACCGATGCTTACAACGGTACATACTATCGCGGGTTGATTGCACACGTTTCATATTAACGCGCGATCATTGGGGAATAACGTTTGCCCCGTGCTCGTTGGCAGCTGATAATCGTCCCGCGAGACTGGTGAGCGCGCAGCTGTGAGAAAGAATAGCAAGCGGCGAAATATAATTGCGAGTTGCGACATATATTTAATTTCACAGAAGGGATAATTATCTCGGTTTAATTTTAATTGTTTGCCCGCAAATGCTACGTCATTCGTATCATTATGAATGCGGATATGCATATCTGTCGTCGAGTGAACCTTAGGGAATTATGATAGAATGATGAAAAGCAACGTAATGATGTTAACTATATATAATAATAACCAATAATTTTTAATAACTGTTGTGCGCAATATACGATTGCCATGTACAATATTCGGGACCTATCGAGAAAATAATCATTCCTTTAATTTTTGGATTCGATACATCCTTGACAAAAGTATCGAAAAACCAATAGATTTTAAGAAAGAACAGACAGAGAGTAACGTTCTCGCGATCACAATGCTTGTACCGAGGAAACAAAATATCGTTCTCGAGCGTTCTACACCAAATATCCGAATCGATCCGCGCCCCCTGAAAATAAACGTGACCCGTTATACGGACGATCTCTCAATCTCGTCAATGGATTCTTTAACGTCATACTTTCAATCGACGTCTCGTGCGCAACGTGTACGGAACGATAGGGTAGAAAGAGGTGGGATAACACAAGCGGACGGAGAACATACACACACTCACACACATGTATACGCACGCGTGAACACACAGAAACGTTACACTCTGTTACAGTATCGCGCGGGAGCGCAAGGTCGGGGAGGAAGAAAAAGCGAACCGGGCGAAGATTTTCGCCCGGAGCCGTGATATTACCTAATAAATCATCCGAATCTCTCGCGGTGTCATACAATATGGGCCTGTGCAGGTGAGCGACGTCTATACCAATTTTCATTCCGGGCGACATTCGACGATCTCGCGCCGTACCCCGGCCGTACCCCCCGTACCACCCGTACGCCCTTTCAGCGTGCGCTCCCGCACTCGCCGGCGCCGCGGCGCGCAGCCGGCTCTCAGCCAATTCTATAACCAAGCTGCGCTTCCGTTGCCGACCGGAGATTAAT
Source organism: Temnothorax ravouxi (assembly GCA_030770255.1). NCBI lineage: Eukaryota > Metazoa > Arthropoda > Insecta > Hymenoptera > Formicidae > Temnothorax > Temnothorax ravouxi. Next base: position 111,065 of record JASTWP010000282.1, on the reverse strand, counting down.
TTCGTTTTACGTTCTTCTCGAGGCTCGTATTTCACACGGCCGACGAATCGCCGTGCTGTCGCGAAACTCACTAACGAAATTGAGCCTTCGAACTTTTCACGTGGCGCCCCGCCGAGATTTCAGAATATTTGAAACGCATATCTCGCCTTCAGCAGTCGTTCCAAATTACTCTTATATTTGATATACAAAGATGTAACAAACATTTTATTAATACCTCAATTTTTAAAAATTTTTTAATATTATTAATTTAATATACATCCTATATTATATTTCCAAAAGGTTATTTCTACCTTAAAGTGAACCAAGATTTATTCTAAAGCATATTTTTGAACGTATTCTAGGAGTTTGTTAATCGTCTGTCATTCTCTAATGTCTGTTTTCATTAGTGTCTCTAAAAATTAATTATATTAATTATATTTATTATAGAACAATAAGATCAATAAGTAATTCTTGAATTTTTTTGTGAGCTCTTCAACGAAGAGCTCACGGAATAGCTTGGTTGGCCGCATTAAGTATTGTGCGATTTAACTTCACCGCGTTCTGTTAGCTGATGGTACGATTTAAACGGCGCATTGATCAAAATTAAATGCCGTGAGATGGCTATTAATGGTACCGTTCTGGTATTTAATCCATTTTATTACGCTGCCGCTTAATTAATAAACATCATTCGAACCACTCACAACAACGTTCAACATTATATTATGCAAATAATATATAAAAGATTAATAAACCTATATCTCGCGAAAAGCTAAATTAAATCACTTTAAATGAATCGTAATGTTTAACGTTACGATTATATACTATCAAAGATAATCGACTCTATAGTTGGTAATATAATTCTCGAATTATAAAATTAACCAGTAGTGTCTTAAGCGACATTAACAAATCCATAAAATGAAATAATCAGCTATCTTAACAAATTAAATACAGTGAACTTTAATTATTACACAAATTATTTAGTCTTTTTTAAAACAATTTTTTCAATCAAATAGAATTAATCGTAAAAACTATCTCAAGTGACGCTGCACAAAACGAAGCATAAAACATATGATGATTCATCGCATTCATATCGAAAGCCGTTTGAAATATAACGAATAAATTTGTTTACGTTAAATATTCGGCTAGGCGCGCGGCGTTCATTGTCTTCGCGTGACGTATACTACGTTTACGCGAGCATTACTTTTGCAGTAACTTACGATAATTCCTTCGCGTAAACGGGATTTTGTAGTAACTTACGATAATTTATTCCGCGTAAACGAGTGATATATCGTAAGTTATTACAGAAGTAACGCTCGCGTAAACGTAGTAGTAGTATGTTTTTACACAAGGTCGCCGCGCTATAATTCTCGAGCCGCTCCGTGCTCCGTCGCTTACCTCTCGAGATGTGATATAGCAACACGTACCAAGAGCCAAATCAAGTTAGATTCCGATAACTCTGGCGCCTTAATTTGACGATGGTTTCTGGTAATACTTTTAATGCTGAACAAAAAATTTTATAAGTCTTAAGGGCTAACTGCTTTGATTTTTGAGATATACAGTGTTAAAGTTAAAAATAAATAGATAATAATATGAATTTTTAAATAATACTTCAGTTGTGTGTGTATAAACAGTACACACGTAAGCGAGGGACGGCCTACCGCATCTCTTCCGAAAGCAGGGGGGTGGGGGTGAACTTAGATTTGTGTGAAAAGTTGAAAACACGTAAAGTGACTGCTATAGCAAGTTAAATATATCGATGCTAAGCACAAATACTGTTAACGCCTTGTCGTGTAGATGAGCCTTTATGCTTCACGTAACAAGAATGTACACAAGAACACGCATACCTTTTCCACTCGAGACAAAAACGTAAACAACACGTAAGATATTTCAAGGTCTACTCTCTCTTCTCTGACTTGAATATAGGGCGAAACAAGGTTTATCATTGTCACGGTTCGTGTTTTCAACTTTTCACGCGAACCGAGGTTCACTCCCACCTCCTCCCTGCTTTCGGGGGAAGTGCGGTAGTATTTATTTTAAATTTTAACACTGTATATCTCGAAAACCAGAGCAGTTAGCCGTATAAAACGTATATAATTTTTTGTTCAGCATTAAAAGAAACCATCGTCAAATTAAGGCGCCAGAGTTATCGGAATCTTGCCCCAAATCACGATCATTTCTTACGTGTGTTAAAGGCGGATACAGACTTATGACATATACTACGTTTACGCAAGCGTTGCTTCTGTAGTAACTTACGATATATCACACGTTTACGCAGAGTAAATTATCGCAAGTTACTACAAAATCCCGTTTACGCGAAGGAATTATCGTAAGTTACTACGAAAGTAACGCTCGCGTAAACGTATAGTAATATTCGTATATCGTATCATCGTTGCGTATGAGTGTAGATGAAGAACATTGTATCGTTGCGTATCAAAATTTTAATACCATGATTTCTCTTATTATTTAATACCGTGATATATAGATATAAAGACGTACCATATCGTATCATTGAATCAATATTCAACGATGGTACGATACATGCATGGATACGTAAGAAGTTTGTGTCTGCAGTAACAATTAGAAATTGTCAGCCCGTTATAAACTTCCGCAATTAATGATTTATAAGCGTATGAAGGCGGTAGCGTTGGGAGTGCCGTCCAAAGTATCGCGCAGTCGTGGTATTCAAATAATTGGTAATTAATGCGGTCGTAATTAACTGTGTTTTCGCGAGTGTTGTGCTATTTGAGTGCGATGAAGGAATCTGAGAGAAGGAGAAAGCCTGAATGGCATCGGGCGACGACGGAGCAACTCTGGGATGAGTAATTTGTTACTAACTATTCCCGTTTACTTACGTTATTTAATTTAATAATTTAAATTAAAGAAACGGATCTTTACAAAATTCTATATAACTTTAAAGTTAAGAAAAAGATTTTTCGAAAGCGATATTGCGTATCTTATTAAATAAAGAAAGAGACGAATAAAAAATTCAATGAGGGCAATTATTTTTATTAATAATTTAATATTACTTATAAATTCAATATGCATAATATGGATTTTATATTTGAATTACAGATCAACGTAGATATGCAACGTAGCTACAACTAACTCCGTCGTTACACATCGCATCGGTGAGTGTCAAATTATTTATTTTAATCATGGCAATGGATCTATGAGTATTGTTACAAATGGATGCAATATTTCACAGATCCAGAACCTTGAAATGGATGGGCTAGAATAGATTAGCGTAAAGGTTTAATCCTGGAACATGTATAATCATCGCTTTATTATATGTATAAGAAAGCAACATTCATAACGGACAATGAAGATTGGAGAACAAAATATTTATACATATATTGTATTAAAGAGAGAAATAAAAATAAATTATTTATTAAACACATGATAAAGAAAAATATTAAATATTAATATTTAGATATCTTTTTATATTTCTTTCTTTCGTTCCACTTCTTAGATATTTTTAAAATAGAATTTGAGGCTTTTATTTAACCTCTTCTTATATCATTCCAGGATTAAATATAATGTAAGATGGCAGCAAGAAAACAATATTTTTTAATATGCATATCACAAAACGTAGATAAAAACAAAACAGGAAATTTCACAACCACACATTTCTACATAATTTACTTATTTTAAAATTTAAAATGTGTGCCAATTTTATCCTAGTCTGTCCATCCATTTATATTTATTGATGACGACTTAAAGAACAGTGTATTGTTCAAAGTTCAAAGCAAAATAAAATGACATGAAATCTAACAAATATTTCATTGCCGAAGAATTCTTCATATCGATTATTTTAAAGTTAATCAATCATATTGGAAAAGTTATTAAAAATATATATAATTCTTTTTGAATTGCCAAGTATTAAAAGTAATTCTTGTAACGCACTGGCAATAAAGTTACGAGATGTATTTATTGACTAAACTGCCGAAAACGTCTTTGTCCTGTGCAGCGTGGTGTTTACACGCGCGCATATGTAGGTAAGCGAATAGACATACATGACGCGACAGACGAAATGATAGCGCGTACAGCAGCGTTCATGAATTCTGAACTACATCAAGAAGTCACGAATTTGATATCGTTATCTCTATTTGTGCCTTTACGAGGACCTTTAATTTTTTTCTTAATTTTTATTTTTTACTACAAGATCATATAGACAATTAAGAAAATGTATAGAAGTAAACAATTATTATATTATATCTATATATTATATAATCTGACTTAATAAAATTAATAATTATCGTATTATGTAAACTGATGTCAAATTAAAAACTTATTAAAAAATTAGATCTTCATTGCAAATAACGTCAGCTATAATTTTGATTTATTTTACCGCAAGAGTGCATGTTACACACAAAGATAATGATCAGATTGATTAATAAACGTAGTAAAAAAACGTGCCGCGGTAAAATTGACTACTAAAAACTTCGTTAAAAATAATATGCAGGCTAAGAATAAGTAATTTGTATGCACGTGCATCAGTGTCGCCCGAATTCTATTTAATGAAAATGTATTCCGTGATACGATCGCTTCTTGGTGATATTGTTTTTTCCCTCTTCGTGTCGAAAAAACCTGGTTCGAAAATGTTGGTTCGCGTCGCGAGCCAAACGACCAGTAGTTTCCGCCAATGTGGCCTGACAATAAACATTGGACTTGTCCGGCGGATGCTCTTACGCGGATACATACCAGGAACAATAGCATTTGCGGCCATTGACTCGAATTCCCTTCAATCTTCATTCTGTTGCACGTCTTTTCCAATCAGGGACTAGCTCTGTTGCCGCTCCATTTGTTAGTTTATCGACTCATCGTAAATTGCGTGTAAATATGCTCAAGGTCCGTTAATGCTTAATGTCTGTGTACCGAACGAACGAAAATTGATGCGTGAAAACGTGAATATGAGATGAGTAAAAATATACGTATTTTATTGTCGTGTATATTTATTTAAAAGGGTCTATATTTATATACATTTTAAGCGTTTTATATTGTAAACGTAAGTTACAAAAATTGTGGAAACTTAATGAGAAAACTAATATCTTTGACTAATTGCCAATAATATTATGATAATTTTTAATATTTCAAGTTGAGTTGCCAAATCTTTAAATATGTGTATCGAACAAATATTAGAATATTAAAATCGATAATACATGTTCACGGCACAAACGGAGCGGCTACACCTTCGGACAATGCAAATGGCTTAACTTAGCGAATTTATCCTAAAAAAAATAATCTATACGGCGGCACCAGATCGCAAACGGTTAATATCGGATCTAGTATCGGTTGCAGCTGTTCGGAAAATCCGAATGAAACACGCGTGAAACACGATACCGAGCGCTTCAGCCCCAAAATTGATTTGATATATCGCGATACATACCCGCTCGTTGTGTCTCCTCTATTTCTTTGGAGATCTAACGACGCGAATGTAACACTGAAACATCCACGGATTGATATCTTTGTCGCGCGCACAAAAGGCTGTTTTCTAAAAATAAAAGGACCTCTGAAAGTTGAAAGGATTCTCTCGCGTTACTGTTTCTTGGCACGAACGCAATCAGACAAAGAGCTAACTTTTACAGAAAACGGAACACTAGTACTGTGTGACTTTAAAACAATTTAAGTGTAAATCTATACTTTTAAATTTATCGATGAGGATTAGTGATGCGTGTAATCAATTTCAAGTGTAAATCCATACTTCCGAATTTATCGATGAAGATTAATGATAATCAAGAGAGATGGATTTAAAGCATTAAAGAATTATTTTCGGAAAAAAGCATCAGTACGACTATCAAGGACGACTGACATTAACGAACATTTTGTATATTGAGAAGATAAAACGGTGTTAGTCACAGTAAATTTATTACGGGTAAACAGCAATTAATTTATTAAGCTTTCGCAACTCGCATTAATAAAGATACTGAGAATACATTTACTCTCAGTTTAGCGAGTAAATTTATCTTTTACTTCTCCAGTTTTGGGTACGGGTTGTGGTACATAAGTACCGTGCCAAGGAAACGAAAGCGAGTAAACAACTTTGACTGCTAATGCTTAGAAGACGAGGAGCACTCACAGATAAGAAGGTAAACAAAGATGCAGTTCGCAGAACCGAACAGAGTCCAAAGATGCACCCTTGTAAACAGCATCTCGATCCTTGCAACCACAACGTAGTAGCTACACGTCAGGTTTACACGAAGCTAATAGAGGAAAGCAAGCCAAGTTGGTCTAGTGATATGCTAGACATCGTTTGAAATTAATGATTAAATTACAGTGAATTGCGAAGCTAGTCGGGTTGCCATGGAGATACAAATAATTATTAATATATTTAATTTTCGTATATATTTATTGGTACATACGCGTCGCTATACTAATTTATTATTTATAAAGTATTTAATTGCGATGGGGGGAGTTGTCAAGAGAAGAGTATTTAAAGTCATAATAATAATAGATTTAATCATCAGAGTTTTTTATTTATAAGTCACTACTTAAGGGAGTAGACAACCTTTTGACAAGCAAAAAATTTATCTTTTTTTTTCCAAGTTAAATATTTAAGAAATAAAAAACTGAGTAAACTTTAGAGTAAACTTTGAAACTTTAGCACATAATTTTATATTCTTTTATGGCTTAAAAAAAAGAATAAATTTATGTGTGGTTTTTATTTTAAAAAAGGTCTATTTTTTCGCTTGTCAAGGTTGTTTACCCCCTAATTATTTGCTTGGCACAATCGCAACTCGAGAATACTCTCGATTAGTTACAAATAAAACTAAAATAAGCGAGGCATTCACCACACACGATTCGTTACTATTTACGTGCAAACTCCGCGTTAAGAATTAAAGTTTATTCGTTTCTATTAAGTTTATTCGTTTCTATTAAGCAGCGTCGTAAAGTTTCGGTTTATAATATTGAAAATCTAGTTTGATCGTTACTCGAACCGTGAAACAAGTGGTAAATTTTTAACCGTTAACGGGAGAGCTGAAGAAAAAGGAGGAGCTATTGTTGCGCGTTGCAATGAATTCTGTAAAGCTCGGCAGTCTCGTGGGCCCTTGAATGTTTCAAGAGCGTTGGATACAGATCGGGCCTGCGGTGCTGGCATGACACTAGTGCAATCCATTCGGCTGTGGAGAGACGCGAAGCATCGCGCGGATTTAACGGATAACGATTATAGCCGCCGCGCTTTTTCCGTCTTTCTGCGGATTTACGAGCTGGCAACGTCAGCTCGTGGTATAAGGCGGATTCGTCGGTATATCGGATATTTTTATCGATGCTCGCGACGGGGGGGAGGACAAGAGGTTGCTCCCGATGCCGCGATGACGCGCGATGAGTCCGGAGATTGGGTCGAGCGTGAGCTGAATCTCCTTTTGAATGCGGATGAGCGGTATGATGAAATTTGCACGCGCACGATCGCGCGAATTCGTGTATTCGCGCCCGCTTTAAACGCATTCGCGACCGATTTGAATAGCCAAACGAATTTAGACCGCCACGTGTTTCCAATCGTCAAAATCGCGGCCGCCTAATCCGGAATATTTTTGAAAATCACGGACCAATTGTTACTGTATCACGATGCACGTCAATTGAATAAATCAAGTGTACATTTTCGCATAAGGCTACTGATTCAAGCAGGAGAAAATACGAGCGGGAGGAACAAGATGCAAAAAAAAAACGCTAGAAATTGTGTTCGACCGTGTTACAATAAATACGAGTTATCGTTAGTGAGGGCCATTCGAAGCAAATATGCATTCGCTATTTTCAAACAAACCACGTAAACGCTCGTCCGAAGATATCGATATCTCGCTTCCGGACATATTAAGGATATGGTAAAACTGAAGCGATTTTGAGAGCGCGAAACAAATGCGAAACCGATTGTTTTACGAGTTTCGTTACAAATGTTTCCGTTTAGTATCCGCGAGAAGTTCCGTTAGATATAGGTTTTGCAGACGAACGGCGAGCAAGTGAAAATTTGCTAGATAAAAATGCGTCGTAAAATCGTTCGTTTTGAAAAACGAATATAACTTACCGTAAATTATTGCACTGAATTTTATTACGTTACGCGAATATAATCGTTCTCACTCAATTTATGATCCCGAAAACGCGAATGATTGGTCGATACGCGTCGTGCGCCCGAAAGCTCCCGAAACGGGACCGCGAGTGCTCCGGTCCCACAGTAGTCGAAAAGAATACTCCGGTTCACGAGGTCGCATACCACCGTGCATCCGTACTCCGTTTCTCCGTTTCACGCGGTCACATATTCGCCGTCGTGCACGCACGGATATCTTGCGGCTCTCTCAGAGCCCCGCTAATATCGCGCCGTCTGTGCGTCCGCTGCTATTTCACCCTCGCCACAGCGAGCGGTGAACATACGCGTTTCAGTGCACGCAACGTGCCACGCAATTGTACGCTCTCTATAAACTGATCGCTGCTGCGATCGCATAACATTCTCGCGTCTTGTGCGTTCCGAACACAAGTGCGCCAGCCATAAAACGCCCCAAGTGCGTTCCTTAAGTGTAAGCCCGAATTACGCTCTAATAAGCTGGGATTAGACCGTCGTGAAACAAGTTAGTTTTACCCTACTTCTAGTTTTACCCTACTGATGACCCTACTGAGTCATTGCGATAGTAATCCTGCTCAGTACAAGAGGAACCGCAGGTTCGGACATTTGGTTCACGCACTCGGTCGAGCGGCCGGTGGTGCGAAGCTACCATCCGTGGGATTATGCCTGAACGCCTCTAAGGCCGTATGCTCTCTAGTCAAAGGTAGCAATGATATCTCTAGGAGTCTCGTGAGTCGAAAGGCTCAAAACAATGTGACACACTACTAGGCGGCCGGTCCTCTCGCGGACCCGGTCGTCGCACGAGCCCGGTTTGCCGTACGGCGCCTCTACCCAAAATTTCAACTTGAAACAACAGACACCGACACACCAGTCAGGCGCAATGCAAGCGCATAACATACAGATATTTGACCAAGACTGCCACGTATCCGAATCTCCATCGGTGATTGACATGATTTACGAAATAGAAGCTGGTCAGCGTGGGGGACAGCAGCAGGAGTATGAAAAGCAGATTATGATGCAGCAGCAACTAGACGAAGCGGTAATTAAACATATGCAGCAGCAGCTTTACCAAAAAGATCTAAAAATTAAACAGCTGGAGCACCAGCTGCAACAACACCAGCAGCAACCGGATTGCCCTCGCCTCCGCGGCCGGCTAACATATCTGACTCACGTGCGCGCGAGGTACCGCGCTCACTCATCGTTGTATACGAGTGCGGTCACCAAAATTGTAAAGACTGACAATAAATTTTTGTGCAACACTCCACGAATCAAGTGTCCGTTCCTAACCGCACGCTGGATCCCTGTCGGGGTCGACTCGGCATCTTTCGCTAATTGGCGAACCGGATTTACACCCGCGCGGAAACAGAACTTCGCCAACACTAATAAATCAACACAAAGGTAACGACTGATCAAAAAATTACTAATTTGAAATATGAGATAAAAAATATTCGATGCACGTTTATTTTATTGTGCATTAAATATTTCATATAGGAAGAGACGACCAATTAAGAGTGCGAAATAATATATTACATACATAACATTATAGTACATAACATATATACATAACATTATAGTATACGCATATGTGTATTACTATTCCTAGACCTACCGGACACTCCGTTTTTCCTTCTTCATTAACCCACAACGAGAGGAAGATGATTAGAATTCAAAATAATAATTAGATAATTTTGGAGTAATGCTGTAACCTGTATGACAATTAACGTCAAGAGAGCCGTGCGATCGTCGTATTCTGATGATTAATACGTATGTGATAATTAATCAACAATTTTATTTTTATAATTTATATTAAATTAAAAAGAAATGTCGATTTATCAGAACTCCATCATTTTTTTTTACTTCCATGCAAATGCAAAAATGTTGAATGTAGAAATAATAATGATAAATTATAATTTAAATGCTTTTTGATATATATTTTAACCAAGATAAATTTTATTCTTCAATTGTTAGACTTGATGTAGCGATGTAGCCCGTTTGATTAAATTAATTTGGGTTATAAAATAGAATATTTGACATAGGTACATGAATTTTTATATTTGGAATTTATATTTAAAATTAAAATATCATTTAGATTATATATAAAGCATTAAACGTTTTGTAAAATAGATATTTATATTAAATGATAAATTTGAATATATCATGTACTGCATTGAAGTTTTGTCACTAATTTGAAAGTAATTATTATTTCCAGATTGAATGCGCGAAATAATACACGAATACCGGATTAAATAATTCGAATAAAATTCACGTTCGTGATGCGATCACGGCATGACGGACCGATACTCGTCGGGAGAACTTCGCGGTCAGGGTTGACGCGGGGAGCGGCGCGAAATTCCTTTCCGGAACAATTAGCATTGTCTAAGATAACGATTAATTTTGTTAGACTCGTTAGTAATAGGGCTACATGGTTTTACATGTAACAGTTAAAATCTACATCTGGTGATTGTAAGATACCTAATACAATTTCAGCTGAGAATGAATAAAACGATCGAAAATTTCAAGCGTACGAAAAGCGAATCGAAAATCAGTTGCAGACATTCTATCAAATAAAGATAGTTTCTGTACAAAGAAGTAAGAATATAGAAAAGATCTATAGACATGAGAGAAACGAAAAAGATTGAGAGAGATTGAAGAAGAGATGGGAAGAAAATATCAAATGGTTGCTCGAGGTCGATGTTTAGAGAAAAGTAAATGCATGCCCTGCGCAGTTACAAAACGTTGCGTGCCAGTAGCTACGCTGCTTTTCAGCGACGATACAGGATGAACGACACGAAGACGTAAAAAGAGGAAATAAGAGAGATAAAGGGAGAATCGGTCGGGTCGATCGCAATAAAAGAAAAATATAATATGTAATTTCCAACGTTCTAGATCTCGTAAATTTCACACGAACATGTTGCTGAAATGTTTTATCTTTAATGGAGACGTGAGAAGAGTGACTAAAGCCTTATGCAGTCTTCTTGAATAAATTATAACTATAACATATATTTTTTCCTTATCTCGTAATAAATCGAAGTAAATCTGAGCCACGAAGAATCTGAACAAAACGATGTCATATATCGCCCAATTTTCTTTCCGCGACCTGAATGCAGATCTCGTGCAAGGAATTTACGTGTTTGTGAATGCCGAGCATCCGCGTCTGATGCGCACTACGTGTGAGACCAGCGAAAATACGTCATATATAAAGTCGTGAGAAAAATTTGATAGATCAGGCGTGATCTCGGTATGACTTCCGAATAAACGTTGCGACTCGTTTATGGGATCGTATTGTTCTTTATAGTACTTCCGCGTACGCTCGTCAAGCTTTCCTTCATCTCCATAGTATATGAGCCGTTTATCAAACGTATTTGCGATCGTACGTAACCGCGCATACTTTATGAAACGCTTCAAAGAAGAGCTCTTCAAACCTCTTGCTTGGATTATTCACCGCAAGTATTTATTTTATTACGTAAATATCAGTGATGGAAAATGTTAAGTAAACAGTGTTCTTCGATTTTACTCTCGCATATTTCTCCTGTACAAGTGTTGATTCTCTATGAATCAAAATTCAGCATTAAGTGAAGCTTTCCACAGAATATATCGAATTTAAGAGAATGTAATACAGGTTAAGTAAAACGTGCAAATTGAGAATGACCGAAACAGCTCATTTTTACGTTAATTTATATGACTGGCATCCAATGTCACCTACAATTCATAAAATTTTAATCCACGGAGCTACGGTTATTTCGCACGCACTAGTACCCATTGGGCGACTATCGGAGAAAGCTGCTGAGGCACGAAACAAACACTTCCGTCAACATTGACAAAATTTTTCGAGAAAAAATATCTCGAGAAAAGCTTGTAACAGGGACATATTAAATAGACTTTTAATAAACTCGGACCCATTTATAACGAGCTCGCGATCACGACCCAAGAAGAAAAGCAAACCATTCAGTAGCGAAACGTTAGCTCTTTTATGTCCCAAAGAGTTGGCATCAGTCACTGAAGATGATACGATGGACGACAAAGAAAAAGAAAACAAATCTGAATTAGAAGATTTCGATTAAATTTCAATTATTAATATCAGTATTATCAGTCTATAGTAAATATATGTGTTTAAATTAGAATAAATATTAAATAAATTGTTATTGATCATCATTTACTGAGTAAAAGTTTATTTTACGTCGATAAAACTATTACCGTGTAATAGGTATAGCGCGCGTGCCCAGAACATCTAAAAGCATCACGTGGACCTGTTATTGCTCAATCTCGTGCGGCTATAGAAGCCGCCTGTCACTCTAAGAAGATTTGTTTGTACGTTGGTAGTGAAAACCCGCCGGCCGAAGCCGGGGGGGGTCTTCGAGATAACATAAAGTACATCGCTTGAAATTTAAAGACTGTTAATTACAAATTTCAATCACGATAAAGAAATATCTGATTTGTCGGACTACGGGGAGTAGAGATAATTTTATTTTTTTAACTTTTTAAAAAGTACAAATCTTACAGTTTGTTGTGGTGAACAAATTTACGGCAAAGGCATAAATAATTCGCAAATTTCCATAATAAGAGACTTCTCCGTTCCCTTTTGATGGAGAAAAGAACGCCTCATTATGTAATACCGAACAATAAAATATTCAGGAGATTTTCGCGTTCAAAGTGCAGAGCGGTCGTCTGATATAAATTCATAGCTTTGATTCACAAACGATCCGTTAAGCGTGTTACCTCTTTGGACTTTGGCTGTCATCTCGCGACAAATTTGTTCAAAGACAGCGCGAAGGTGAAGAATGCGGGCGAATAATGAAGTTTCGCCAGAGGAATGAGATATCTCGAAGGGTCCCGTATTGGAAACCCGACGAGCAGATTTCGCTAACGACCAAAGGGAGCTTGGATAAAGAAGCGTCTTGGTCACAGTAATCCGGAGCTTTAGGAGCGCAAACGACAACGCGCAGCTTTGTCACTCCTGAATAATTTATAACAATCATAGAGCACCATATAATGCACGATGACTGCGCTAAGAAGATTCTTTGTCCTTGCAGGTCCAACTACTGCATGCATAAAATATTGTAATGTGAATCTTTCCGATTTTCGATAATTCTAAATTTAATTATAACTTTCTTTATGTGAAGAGCGTGGAGAGTCGATAAATAATGATTATTTGCTAGAAAGATGCATATGTATTAAAAGACATAAAAATAACTCGTCCTTTTTCTGCACGATAAGGACAATTTTTGTCGCTTCAGTAAAATTAAAAATTACAACGTTTGTCTTTTCTGAAATACGATCTTTTAGATTCACTCGGGCGCTCATCGGATTGGCGACGAAACTGTCAACGAAACCATGCGGTACTCTGTGCGATATGTTCGCGGTTTCGATTTACGGCGAGCGGTCGTGCAAGTTAATCAACCTCGGTCGAGACATCTGGCCATCGTAAAAACATTTATCGAAGACACGGAAAGCTTTTTCGATAAGGGTGGACCGGAAGAGCACTTCGCGAGTGGGACACGAGAGAACGGAGTTGGCTAACGAACGGACGGGCGATCCAACCGCGAATACGTGAACTGACCGTGAAAGTTTCTGAGAGCTACGACAACCTCTGAAGTTTTCACGAGCCCGAAGTTTTCGTTGTGCGACGAGGTGGAAAGCTGAGCAAAAGTACATTAACCGAAACTGAGTAGCACTTTTTTTCGAGCGTAACGACGCCGACGACGCACAGTGGAGTATTTTATAATAAAAGTTGGCCAAAATTATTTTAATACATTGATAACGACGTTAGGACGGATTAAAGATAGGACGAACAAAAAATTGCGCTGCGTCGACAAATTCGGTAAACCCAAATCGACTCGTAAATGCAAATATCCGTCTCACCCGTCACAGCAACAACAGAAATACAACGGAATTTTTTCACCTCTCGTGGGGCCGCCATTCGAACGTGCGAGCTAACAAAAAATTGATGCGCGCGTCAGCGCAAAAATCTGTTCCGTATGTTCGAAAAAGATTTGTACCATCAAAGTACCGAGATAAAAAAAATAACCCGTAATAATCGACTCGCGATATGAAATTTCCTCTCGTCCGTAATAACAGGGGTGTGCACGAATAAAATTTTTGGCTAAATTTTTCAACTGATCGACGGAAACCGACCTGGCAAATTTACATTGCGCGTAAATGTGGCCGCGTGAAATGGAATTAATTTAATTATGAATTCTCTCGCGACGCCCGGCGCAAGGAACGAGCTCGTTTTGCCAGGGGGAAAATCGCCGGTATTCTTAATTGAGGCCGAAGCAAAGAGGGGATCACGAGCAAAGCTTGCAGCAAATTTGACGCGGACGGGGGCGATCCATCTGACGGTGCTGGCAATTAGCGTAACGCAATTTCGCCGCGTGACTCGGCCTTCGATCCGCGGCGCGACACGATCGCGGATACACTCAGCCCTGTAATCGAATCGCTCGCGTTGCATCCGCCGCGCCGCAGCGGAGAATCAACGCCATAAACTAATGCCGCTTGTGCCGGAGACGACCAATGCGATTATCCGGTTCCGTAACCGGAAGGCGAGAGCCGTCGAAAATCCGATTAGAGCGCTCTAAGCATGATCCGCTGGGAACAGGTGTCTTCGAGCGTGATGATTTATAAATGACGGCAAAACGGCCGAACGAAAGAGCTGTTATTTGGCACACGAAACGGTTTTTGCGATGCAATCCTCGAGAGTAACCGATGTAATACTCAGACAATATGGACAGTCCTAAGCATATTCGAAGAAGAAAGTTATTTAAACGGGTATGAAAATACTTCGTATGACCAAGAGGCATATTTTATACCATATTAATTAAAAATCAATAACTATTAAGATTATTATAAAAAAAACCAATGAATCTGCAGATTTGGATAATAGGAAATGCTCAAAGACGATGTAATTGTGCGTCAGGTAGCATTTCAGTTTGTAACTGGTTCAATATTTGTTTAATAAATTTGTTAAGACAATAATTAATTGTTTAACCCTAAAATAATCAAAAAATAATAAATATTAATGATATTATAAAATAATTTTGTAACGTTACAATTCAAATTGAAAATTTCTGTACTAAAAATGTTCCACTTCATCCTACCATCTATTATAATTTCTATGAAATTTTACATTTTATGGAACTTTTTTTTAGTCCAGCAACGCTTTTGAATAATATCGATTACATTGTCGCGATTTATATCATAAAAAAGCCCGCGTTGCGGTCAATTCGCATGTCAGGGTTGATCGGCCATCCGTGATTTTCGAATTAATGCGTCAAGTGGAACCTGCGGATGTTACCGTTTGTATATTCGCTGGAAATTGAATTTTCGGAACGATGCCACCATGCGTAGGCGCGACATTTCACTGGGAAATTCGTCCCATTAAACACGACGCAAGGGCGTTATTATTATGACGAGCGAATAAATAAGGACGTTAACCAACGACTGTGTAAATACGACTCTGCGACGCGAAACAAAATATCACGTGTGATAATAAAATGCAGCCGACGCTGTCGAAGCTTTTGATTGTTTGAGATTAAAATAAAGCCGCCAGTCGCTTTCTCACTAACGAGTCGTCCGCGCTTAATTGGCAACGGAGCCGGGTTCCGTTACTTCCGCGAAAATTTTGCAAGCAGAAATAACGTGCGAATTTTCTGTCTTCTTTCTCACCTTAAAAATGCGAAAAAGAAAAAAATTGAAATTTAAAATTCATCGTCGCGTCAATAAATATGAATATAAGACGTGTATAAAATTCATATTATGTTTTAATATATGAAAATAAAAAATCACATAACGGAATCGTTTAAATAACTCTCAAATCTGACTGTGAAAATATTGAAATTTCGATTAAAACATTTCATCAGGTAAGCTGATAAGAGATAAATGAAAACCATGCGCGGAGCGTTGATGTAATTTGCCGAGATTTAATTAGTCGACTTCCGGCGATATTTCTCTTTTTGATTTTACGGGAATGGTCACCGATTTTCCACGACGTTAACGACCTGCATTTTGCAATAAAAATACTCGAAAAACCGCACGTGAAAATTCGTGCCAGAAAATGATGATGTTAGGCGGTGGCAGCGGCCAAAGAAAACGCAAAGGAGGATAAAAAAAAGAGCGCACGCGAAAATACTCTCTCGCGACCGTAACAGATTGGCAGTGGAACTGTCAGGTCAGCATTTTCTTGCAGGCACCGGGGCCAGGAGGCTTCAGATTAAAAGGTTCGGAGCCCGCTCGGCCGTAATAAGAGTCAGCATCTTTCTCTGGGCAATATTTCACGTCATTACACACCATTTCACCGCAATTAAGATTTGAAAATTTTGGCCGCCCGCGGTTTATCCAAGACTCTTTTTTCCGGTCGCGACCGCCCAAAATGTGACCCGGTTTGTTGGTTAATTATCCGTAATCTCCAATCCTTGATAACACCATTTGTAAGATCAATCATCAAATACTATACTATTTGGAAGTATAAATAAAAGTAAGCGTTGTGATTTACATAGAATATTCGCATAGAATAAAACATCGGAAATGTTGGCAGATATCAAAAGTATTAAATAATCGTTAAAAAAATTATGTCCATTTAACGATCATTGGGAAATTAAAAAAAAGTAATAGCTATTGTGATTGTATTATTAGAGAAACATTACGTTAATTTAGCTTGTATGTTCGACTATTTTTTCTTTATTTTGTGATTTATGTAATAAATTATTAATACCTAACGATCAATACAATAAACGCAAGTTCGAAAGCTGCTATTTATGGGAAGTGTTTAATTTCAGATTTCCTACGGAAAGAACGGTTTTACTGAGGTATTTAAAAATTTAACTAGACACAGATCTGAAAATAATTTTGTTATACCATCAAAATAATTTTAATATAGGTCGCTAAAATATGATGATAAAGCTGTAAAAAAATTTTGACATTTTAGCAATAAGTTTGAGTGTTCTACATAATTATTTTGACGCGGTGCAAAATTATTTTCAAATCTGTACCTAACTAAATTTTTTAATACTTCAGCAAAACCGTTCTTTTTTTTCGTAATTTATTGCATATCCCCGTAGGGTTCGCAATCTACTACCAATACTATCCTTCTCCTTTCACTTTAACCCTTTGGACCAACGGCTTAACGTCTCTTTCCGAAAGACGGAGCCTAGTTTTCTCCGCACAAGGGCCTCAATCTTGCACGGAGAGGCGCAGCTTTCGGAAAAACATTCCATGGCTCTAGTGGACTCGAACCTGGTTCCTCAGATTACTCAGATCCTTAAGAGGTCTCGCCTTATAGCTAGACTACCATCAGAACATCAGAAATTATTCACAAACACTGACAGATTCTTAATCCCTAATGCAAGTTTACAAAAGAATTCAGGTTCTAAAGATTATGAGCGAATAAAGTTCCGAAGAGGAAAACCATCAGTAATACATATAGCAAAACCGTCCTTTTCGTGTATAATAACTATATAATTTAACAATTCTGGCTAAGTATATGACTATCGGAAATGTAATTTATAAAATAAAAACACGTTACAAAAAGCGAGCAATATTGACAGGTGCCGTTTCCTTGCAACGCAATATCTATTTTATTTATATTAAATTTAACGCGCGAAAAAAACGCGTCTCTTTCTTCTTCAAAACCTAGATAACATGAACCAAAGATCTACGTTTATTTATATCCAAGTCTTTACATAACAAATATAGGCAAATAGAATGCCAGCAGGAGCGACGTTTATATCCGCACTGTGGAAATTTCAATTTCGTGCAAGAGGAAAACCTCGCACGGCGGATTGCGAAGGCAAAGATATAGCGCGACGAAAATGTGAACGTAACAACATGTAAATCCTATGAAAAAGCGAGAAATGGGAAGATACGCGCTTGTATGAAACTTTGGCGACCATTACGCGAGCGACAAATGCGACGGAAGTTCAGAAACGCCCTCGTGTTTTGTTTCGTGTGGCTTTTCCCTTGCCGAGAGTATTCTTGACGTCGTGTCGATCGCGAAGCTTATAAACGACAACGACGACGACGAAGTAGTAATGCCTCTCGAATTCCGTCACTTCCCGCTTGGCGATTTTTACGAATAACTTTGATCGACGCTGGTTACCTATACTGACAAGCGAAAATCTAGGTCGTTGCGCATTGCCGAAGTCGACGAGACGATTCGACTTCGATCTCTGACGTTACCCTCGCACTTCCCGGAGCTCGTGTAATCTTGTATCATACTCGAATATCAGCGTTGGGACGAGGACCTGCATTGCTCTCTCGCTTTGAGATTATTCGTGCCGCGCGATCGTTCGGCATCGATTCGTGTCGAGAATGTTGCATTCTATTTCAATATTTATTTTTTATGAAAAATCAGAGTCAGAAAACCACACGTCAGATTTGGATAATACAATACAATTATTAAATCGATATGTCGATATGCCAACATGCCTCGTTGTTTTCTGATTCTACAATTATTGGCCTCGAGGTTCAGAAAGACGCGTGGTGCACGCGGCAGGATCGTAGGTGGACGAGAAGGGGCGCAGGCGCCGTGCCCAAAAGCGATAGAGTCAGTCGTCGGCGGAAGCTGAAACGCGCGGCTTCGGGGCCGCCGCAAACGCAAACGTGTGGCGTAACCTACGGCGTGGTAACGCCGACCCAAGTGTACTACACATTTTGAGCCAATTATCGACGAAGACCGGCGTGTCGAGCTCGTGATAACGACCCAGCCGCGCGAAGAGACTGACAATAATGCTCCGAGAACATTTTTTTCGGTCGCGCAGTGCATCGTAGACCGAGCACCAGAATCCAGAATATAAAAAAAGGAATCTACAATAAAATATTACGCATTGAAGTGAGTACTGTGTGATTCTTTACGTGATCTCCTACTCTACTGATAAGTACTTGAAAGAGCATAAAGTACTCTGCAGAACTCTGTTGAATCACGGAACAGAAAAAAATCATGTCGCTAGTAACTTAACCAGCCAGAGAAAAATTACAAATAATTTTAAAAAATATGTTGACTTTAAGTGAAACAAAATAATTCTCTGACATAATAAATCATGATAAATTCCAGAGGTAAATTGACTTAACAAATATTTTGCAGTCCTTTTGTTATAAAAAAATTAGTAGTAACAACAAAATCCGGCTTTTCGCAACGATTTTATTTTCTACATACTTTTGCGTTGCTGGTAACGTTATATATTTAATATTTTAATCAAATGCAGTATCTGTTACTAGCAGCACCTTTACGTGTGTATGTATAGGTGTATGTGCTTGCGCGTGTATTTACGCGCCGCACACATGATAAACTGCAGCATTCATGTACATAACATCGACTCGTGAACGGTCGAAACTATAAAACACGATGAGGACTAAACGATAGTACTAAACCGAGTGTAGAGCTCATCAATTTACGATAATCGATGATCACAATGTTTTATTTAATAGCATTCGCACAATATTAATTTCCCAAACGTATATAAATCCGGGGGCTTCACTGACGATAAACGACGGAAATCTTCGTGACCCATAAATGTATTAAAATCAATAAATCCAATGCGGTAAATTCATCTGTGCAAGAAACATTACGAGAAACGCTAATAAAACGGCATCTTTTTATGCAACCACGCAATTGTTAAAAATTAAAATAAATTTTATCTCTGTACAGTTAATTTGAAGATTCCAAATTATTATCTAAAGATTAACAACGCGATTTATTTTGGGTTAAATATCGATTCGACCTGTCAGCTGTAAGCTCGCTTTTTATTTGCAAATGGCGTTCATCGTTTGTTACTTTCTTATTTTACTTCTTGCTATTATGACTGCAGTCCACTTGACGCTACAAATGCTTCGAAGCATTCCTCTTCTTTTTTCTTTCAATGAAGAAAGAAGAAGAAGAAGAACGCTTTGAAGTATTTGTAGCGTCAAGTGGACCGCAGCCTGAATTATTGCATTCAATAAATTCATTAGTATTAATAGAAATTTATTATTATTACTATTATTATTCCAAATCTCGTTGTAACATTTAATTTCGGCGTATTGAAATGTTCTGGTATCGCGCAGGAAATACCATCAAAGTTTACAATTTAGATAAAGATCGCGGTATCGACCTTTATATCTGCTGTTGCACAATGTCGCCGCGGGTGTCGACCGTATCTAGAATCTAATCAGTTTATCCGATTTCCTGGCGTATGAATTGCGGCAGCGGTAACTACTTCTCGCTGTGAAATACGTCTGACCGTAATAACGCCGTAACTACTGGCCGGCATAACTCGAGATAAATCTCTCCTCTTCTCAAGATAGTTTATTTTCTACCGGTGAAATTTGCAGATCCGAGCATTCCTATCAATCCGCGTATATAAACGCATACCGTGCTGCAAATATTATTTAATGAGAAAGTACAAATGCAGAAGTTCTCCGAATTTAATGTGCAAAATTTAATTGTGATTGTCATTATAAATTCTGTTAACGCAGTAATTATAAAATATTCTTCCAATGCTGTTACGATTAATTATTTTCTTTGCTGACATTTTTATTAAAATCAATTTTATATGTATACATTGTACATACATATGAGAGGTATATACTTCGATGAGTAATCTTGAATGTTCAGTTTCTGGTGTTTCTACACCAATAATAAAAAAATTATTTTTTTAATGGTAAGGTGTACTTCTTAGTTACTTCAACTAAAGATATATATATAATTTATATATAATTGTTTCTGTTATTAACAAAGTGAAAAAAATAATTTAATTCATACATTTCCTTCTGCGCTCTAAATAGTTTAAATAATCTCAAAAAATGAAAGAAATATAAACCCAATCAATAATGCTTGATACAAATAATTTAAAAATAGAACTCAATTCTAATACAAAAGATATAAGAGAAAGGCGCGCGAAATGTAATTGAAAGATATTCAGTTAAACAAAATTCTCTAAAATGGATGCGCATACATGCTGATATCTGTTCTTCCAGTGACTGCGTTTATCTTTGTGATCCATAGTTGTTCTGACCTATTGCTTTTTATTCTGGCAGTAATATCTACCGAAGGCATTTGCGCGCACAGTAAACTTTTCCAACTATGTAAACTCTCGTAAAACTACCGGTTTTTAATGGTATCTTGTTGGCAATAGCGAAGAACGAAATGGAAGCTTACTTGCAATGCACTCGACTGCGCCGCACTCGAAGCGGCAGGGGGCTTTCTAATATGGATCATGTTCAGTCATTATTAGCTCAAAGGAGAAGAGGAAACCACAAAAGAGAAAACAAAAAGCAAATGAGGAGAATAATGGAGGCAAAGAGCTTTCTAACGAGCCTCGTCATATCCCTGGGCTACGCATGCCTCTACCAGAATTATGGTTGATACTCGCCACTGCGGTTCGTCACATCGATTGCAGTTACACAACGAGTGATAAAATTAAGTCGGTATATACCGATTTTCATTAATTCGATTGCCGTCACAATTTTTTCAGAGAAGTCGCGTTGGTATTAAAATATATAGAAGCACTTGGTTTCGAAATTTCACACCGATATATGTCGGAACGATAAATAACCAATCGCGTAATTTAATACATATCGATAGCATCAATATCGACACTATCAAATGAATCAAAGTAATAAAGTAATAAATAAAAACCTGTGCGAGACCGCATTATTGATGGTACCATTGGTACCTATATATATCAATTTGCATATTGACCAATTAAATGTACAAGATCACTGACAAAAAAAATTTTTTAGGACGAGTCTTCCTCGATTTAATGCGATAGATATAAAGAATCAGCTATTTTTATCTAATAAATTATCTAATAATTCTATCTAATTATCTAATAAAAATTGTAGACCTAATAAAATATTAAGTTAATAAAAGTTAATAGAATATTAAGTAGAATGCATGAGAAACCGTTATAAATATTTTTGGCTGCCTAATCTTTTTGTTATTAAAATAAAAGATAGATAATAAAAAAATATACCAACTTTTTACTTATTATAATATGTCATAAGAATTTATCAAATTTATCACACGAAACGGATCGGTTATCAATACAAAATGGATTGATATCGCAAAATTGTTGAATTGATAAAAAAATCCATTCATCTTTTCGATTATATTTTTTTAATCTAATGTTCCTAAATACATCTTGTAACCTCGTGCGGAGCAACTCGTGTACCGTCGGTCGTGGAACGCCACCCCGCTAACAGATATACGACAAATGCGTTCCCGTGTCACGGACGTTGATCGACATCGACAACGTATCGACAATGTTAATCTGTCTCGTCGAAGGGCTGCGCGTCGACCGTTCCCATGTTGCTCGCATCACCTGCGGCAGCACAAGAAGTAACTTCCGTGTACACCGATGAAAAAGATGTTCGTATAAAAATATGAAAATATGATACAAAATTTGTGACAAGTCTATTAATAAGTTCATATCAGTTCCAAACACATTTCCATCGTACATAAACCCATGTGGATTAAATCTAATCCTTCTCAAGAGCGATTCCGAAATTAGATGCCAACAGTTATCTTACGTTCGCAAAAAATTTTAGTTCGATTTCCTATTAATTTGAAACAGACTTTTAAAATAAAATAAAAGATAGCAGAGATTTGCCATAAAAAACAAAGATGCAGAGAATATAATATCAGTGATTTCAGTACAATCGAATTTTTTCCCTTTTTCTAAGATATTACAGAAAACACTTAATCAAACATAACATACGTGATAAAGACTACACATTAGCTGAAGTCGAATCTAACCTTTCAGATAAACGTTTACTTAGATATCACGCGCGTGTTAGGGCAGATTATAGAATCGCGTTTATTCGGTCCACATACCGCAAATGAGAACCGTATCGAATCGATCGGATTTCGAGCAGCTTTACGCTGACGAGAGGCATTGCATTAACCAGACGGACGAAAACGCAATTTACGCAGGGGAACGTCCATCACTCATCGAGGAAGTCGACGTAACACTAGAAAAGCAAAATACCTATACATACCTATACATATTGTTGCGCCCGTGCTGAGACGCTCGAATCTTGCGGCGAGTTGCGAAGCGTCCCTGACGACCAGCTTGTTATTGATTTATCGATTAACCACGATTTGTTATTTTGTTCTGGACCTCCGTCTCCGAGCGAACGTGACGGCTCGTTTAATCCGTTTGCTCTAATAAACTAGTCTTTCCTTTTTCTTACATTGTGTCGCCTCATTGACCGCGAGTGCCGGTTGCGCGAGTGAGTGAGAGTGCGAGCGGTGAGACGCGAACGCGGCTCGGCGAGCGCAACAATATATAACTTTATCTTGCATCTTTGGTGTGACATATAGTTTTATTGGACGTTTACAGATATAATTAAAAAAACTTTATTATTATAAAGGCATATAATGAAATATGTGTAAATTTGAAAAAACATATAGAACTATGCATTATAAACTATGCATATAAATAAATTGTATTAGTGAAGACTGCTTTATATCCGTGTGTCTTCGCAGAACAATTGAAAGAGTTTTATTTATGACAGTAATTTCTACACACACTGTACATAATTTCAACTGAATTATAAATTTTGATTATTCCGGTCTATTAGATATTAGGTTACCGTTGGCTGTTTACTAGTTTCGCTTCACTTATAGATTAAAATATGAGATGATATTAATATTAATTATTATAATTAATTGCGTAAAAAATTTGTAATTATATACGCATCAAATACATTAATTAACTCAATAGTAATTACTCTAACACCACAAATTGACGCGATGATTATTAATCAATAATAAGTTCAGTTCATTACCACGATAATGTCAATTTTTCTTCTCGCTGAAGTTGCGAAAGAAAAATCCAACTCGGGAAGAAATGCAAATGAATGTTTGTCGATTATACAAAATCTCGAGAGACAGAGCGAGAAGTTAATGCCGCAAGAAAACGCTGCAACGGGAAACGGGGCATCAATCTCTTTCTTTCTTCGCTCTCGTCGCAAAAGTGTACAAGGCTAATAATTTCTAAACCATCCTTGAACGACTCGGTGAAGCTAACCGTTTATCATCACAGGACACATTCGGAACGGGAATAAAGAGACGGTTTTCCGACAGGGGGCCCGAGGACGACGGTACCGAGATCAGATGAAGAAGAGCTGCAGTCAAGATTGGTGAAAATGCCGTGGAAATAATGCCGAGCGTGCGCGTCACCGCGCGTGACGCATATGAAGCGAAAGGATTTATAACACGCGCGCGCGTCACTTTCTGCCCCGATTTACCATGTACGCGACGTAACTGCACTTTCTGCGGAGCATCATACGCGCCGTTCTCCATTTCCCTCAATGGCGTTCTACACGTGTCCAAGTGCCTGACATCCTTCGACAAACAACAGTTCGTCCAGCCGTTTAATTTAATCCCATAGAGCAATAAGATAATCTCTTCAGATACGAGAGTGCGCGATTGAAAAACGGCTGAAAATCCCGGGAATCATTATTGCTCGTTGCCACCGTGACGGCGGAAACCTTTCTCGTAACACACTGCAATCAGCGGCCCGCGTCAATTTACATCCGACAGGCGAAGACGCAACGCACGAACTTACGGCGTGAATTAGAATACATTGTAATTCGCAACGAAGCGCGAGGAGCGCGCGTTTCGTATGCAAATTTCCAAGTTAGTCTAAGCACCATCTCGAAATTAATTCCTCACGTGGTCGCGGTCGTCGCACGAGTGGACTGTAATATTACGTGTATGAGCTTTACTATATACTGATTACTCGTGAATTGCGAGAACAATGTCCAAAGCGCGCGAAGCAATTCAATAATTAATTTAAATGAATCCGCCAAAAAGAACATATGTGTGAAACATTTATTTCGCATATTGTACCTTGACTTTGCACACGTAATATTCAATCTCATGATGAAATCGTGAGGAAGAGAGAGAAAGAGAATTGTTGAAAAGCCATTCGCGGGTAGAAAATGAGACGAGAGATAATCAAAGCGGGGTCCGTCGATACGCGGAATGTTTGCGCGGACTCGTATTTGCAGAAAAAAAATTTTTTTAACGCATATCAATTTGCGAGATCCCACGAGTCTGCGACAACAATTACGTCTACATTTCAGCCGTACCCGAATTGAATTTGCATTAAGAAAACATAAAAATTTATCAGAACTTGCGAATATTACGTAATATTTGCGCGATATTATGCTCACGTAACTCGCGTTGTTTGCCCCTCGCTGACGCCGCGTCGCCGTTCAAGTAATTAATACCGCTAATTTTTTTTCGCGCAACATCACGCAGAAATGTGCGTTGAATGGAAATATCTCAGCTCTGTCGGCAATAACGATGTTTTATACGGCGTGTTGAAAAAAGACTGTCACAGCCGCGCGCGGCCACGGAAAATATATTTTTCCCGTCACGGTGGCTAAAAATGAGATAGAAAAATATTTTTTTTCACACGTGCGTCATACAGCGAATACGTCACGACGAAAGTATTGTTCTTAGCATCATAAACAACGACGACTGTGCTACGAGGTCGCTTGATCACGCGACATTAATTAACATATACTACGTTTACGCGAGCGTTACTTCTGTAGTAACTTACGATAATTCCTTTGCGTAAACGGAATTTTCCTTCGCGTAAACGGGATTTTGTAGTAACTTACGATAATTTATTCCGCGTAAACGAGTAATATATCGTAAGTTACTACAGAAGTAACGCTCGCGTAAACGTAGTAATATTTTTCGTCGTTGCATGTTATTCTTACATTCCGCGATTTTATTATGTTAGGATAACAGGTTGCGTTACAAAATATTTACACGGCGTATATCGCAATACAAAACACAATTAGTATTAAACAACAATTGTATCGGCGTGCATTTGTGACGCATACAAAAATATGTTTACGATTCCCGTTTTTAATAAAAACCTGCATGTGTATCTTACAGACAAAGCAGGAAACATGATGCAGATGAGCGATAGAGGATATTACGTTGCTATAGATCTACAAGGTACATATAAATATTAAGAAATACATCATTATTCTAACTATGACTGTTTATAACGTTATTCTTCAATAGAAATATCATCACTCTAATACGTTGTAAAATAAATGTCTAACATTTCATTTTTTAATTTCCATTATAATATCATGTTAGAAGCGCGATAAAATATAGCCATTAGAATCTTTCGCAAGAAAGACGAGGGATATATAGCGAAGAAGCTGAGTTAACGTGAGAAAAAAATCTGAAGAAATAGCGACGAGTCTGACGAGCGGAGCAAAGACAATGACGGATAACGAAACGGAAAATGAGAGGAAAAGTAGAAACGGGGTACGGTATCTCGAGACACTTAAGCTGTCTTCCGGTTGCTAGAACGACTTAATGCACGTTCATGGCGCAGAAAATAGACTACCGATGGCCACGGAGAATAACTTCTTAACGAGACGATTTGTCAAGCCGCGACGTATCACCGCTCGATGTAAACGCCGTTGTGCCACTGTATTATGCATCCCCGTCGAAAGCGACTCAATAAATTGAAACGCGACGCTTTTATTCGATGTCAGATTTATTGCTCGAAAAACTTCGTTCTATTAAAAAGTTTCACAGATACAAGAAATAGATAACCTTAAATAGAAAATATAAACTAATTTGGGAAAATTCAATATCAAAGAGCAAGACACGTTAATTTACTCATTTGTTATGCTAAAAACAAAGGAAAATAAACCGTACAGAAACGAGAGCTAAATTCTAATCTGAAGAATCATAATGATCTTTCTTTGGAAATTTTAAAGAAAGAAGTAAACATTTTGAGAAGTTGTTTACCTCAACTCTGACTGCACGCATCTCGCGAAGTAAAATTCGCGGCAATGCCGTCCAGATTGCATGTTTTCTCAGTGCAAAAAATTTTCTGACTATATAATTACCCGCGATCAGCCGATCTGAAATATCCCCGATTCGCCGCGAGAAAGAGTATTACGGTACTTTCGGAAAGTTCATGATCGGAGTGGGAAAACTTTTTAACGTCGCTATTCGCAACGAGAAATTTCCGCGACGCGAAAAATGCGAAATCGCGCTTTATTCGTACTATAGTGCTGTGTAATTAATTCGACTAATTGCGAGGGGTTTGGGGAAGCGAAATAAACGCGTTTTCCAATAGAAGTCTCTAAAGCACAATTGCTCGGTGTAACCGACATGAACGTGAATTATAAAAAAGTTAGTAGATTTATTGAGTTTATTCCAATTGAGATTAATCCCACTGTTGTTACAATAGAAATTACAATCAGAATGATGTTGCGATAACATACATTCTGCTGCGTGTTAGAACAGATATTATGGTTAAATATGGTTTGATATAACAATTTGATATAACAATAAAATTAATGGTACGCCTTGATATAATAATTATTAAATAATTTCATACAATTTCTCATGCAACAGAATTGAATAGCTAAGATTGCCTTAAACGTTTCAAAAATTATGTAAAATTGTCGCGACCTAAAAAGTCCTGCAACTTAAAATCACAACACGTAACTAGTAAAAAATTTGCCAGTTAGCAAATTTACTGTTATATATATCAATTTGTTGCGACAACGCTAACCAGGTTACATTCGCACAATCCATACGCACTCTAAAAAAATCATGATTAAGCATTTCGACAAGCAAATGGATTATGTTATAAAACTCGAAGTAAAACATTGAAACATTTCGAAATCTACTTTGTCAACGATGAAAGCAGAGAAAGTGGATCGAGACCATATTCAAAAACTCCCTATCAGTACGAGAACTTGTGAGATTCCGGCAACACTGTAACTATACCTGAAGACTGCAACTAATTTTAAAGTAAGTCCTTTTATCAGTAAACATTGAGTGAACGAACATTCGTGCAAAATTTTATGAGAGATTAGACAGAATTCTTCTCTAAGTGGAAATCCTATACGAAAACAATGATATACAGATGTAATTTTTCTTTTTTTTCTAAAAAGAACGTCTTTCATATAGAAATTTTATAATGATAATCCGAGATCTATAGACAATGCAAACGCGTTGTTCCCATGCCAACACACCTCTATCAAATCAACGTAATCTGCTAAGATTGCAGTCCCAAGAAAATTTAAAGTGTTAATGTCCGCTCATTTAAAAAACGAATATGAAACACAAGACTAAGCAATATTTCAATTCAAACAAACCACATCCATCCCGGCTTATGGGATTGTGATTGCTTCCGGAATATCAAACAAAACAAAACTTAGTACAAGAGTCAATTTATTTGCTGAAGCTGATACCGATATGATAAGTAGATCCTTTACGGATGTTGAAAAAATATTGCAGATTTCTGATGAGTTATGCGGATTTCGTTCGGATGAACTAAATATAAACGTAGTTGTGTGATGAGTTTTGCGTATTTGTCTATTTTTAGTTAACGAAATCTTGTTTTTATATTATGCCAGACAATTACCGCGATTGCACGATCTCACCTGATTTCGTAAAATTTACTTTATGCAGTCAGCTACTTTGTATTTAATCACGTTACAACTTCAATCTTTTGCTTACGATATAATCATGTATCAAGAATTTTCTCGGTGTTTCTTTGTTCTGTCGCGGTATAGCGCAAAACAATGAATTTATTCCACTTTTGAACATTTACCTTTTACAATCTCGTTAAAATACGCGGTAATTAAATTAACTTTCCTGCTAGGAAAATGTTGGGCAGCCGAGAAAATTCGAGCTTATTCTACTTTTGTGGAAATTCTAATCCAGAATATTAAAAGAAGAGATTAAAAATTTTGCAAGACGCGTAATACAACACTTACGGAAATAAAAGTATTTTAACTGACATGTGAGACATTCTTCTGTCTCATCTCATTTAAGAACTCCGGAAACGTATTTTTAATTAATATCGAGATTTTTAGAAGACAAAGTTTTTTCTGTAGATTTTAATGAGCTTACTTTTCCAAATTGCCTTGAATCTCAAAAAATAAAAATTATATTACATGTATATACATGTATGTATATATTTATTGTACATATATACTATAAATTGTAATTTCTTTAATAAACATTGAGTGAGCAAACATCTGTGCAAAATTCTCTCGGGAGAGACTCGGAGTTCCAAAGAGCTCCTAAGACGAACCTTAACAGAGAATCCCGTTGTGCCTGGAGCGGCACAACATAATTTGTGACAGCAACGGGGTCGCCAAGACATCCAAAAGAGATTATAGAGGTATTTCCAGTAAGACAGTCCAAACGTCTTGGAAGGATTACCGAAATATCCCAGAAAACATTTTTATACCGCAAGAAGTGAAGGCACATTGTCAATAAAGAACCATGGAAACGTTCCATATACAACCCAAAAATTTTCGGAGACAAAGTCAGGGAGCACGTATATCGGAAGAAAAAAATCGACGTAAAATATTCACGCAACCGTCAGGCAGTCAGCTGATAGCGATATTTGAGGCGCGCTGACATTGACCTGCACCCACACCTCCTCAACCACCGAACAGACTCAGCAACGGACAGCTGACCATGCAGGCTGAATGCGATAAGCCGAGAAAAAAACGCTAATCGCACTCCTACTATAAGTAAAAAATTTTCTTGAAAAGCAGCGTGTGTCGGAGGGATCGAGTTGACCCGTACAGAATACATCGTGGCTATTAAGTATATCAGCACAACTTTCAATCAATAAACTAAATT
Source organism: Temnothorax ravouxi (assembly GCA_030770255.1). Classification (NCBI taxonomy): domain Eukaryota; kingdom Metazoa; phylum Arthropoda; class Insecta; order Hymenoptera; family Formicidae; genus Temnothorax; species Temnothorax ravouxi. The sequence goes on along the minus strand of JASTWP010000282.1, from coordinate 81,405 downwards.
CAGTAAATCCGATACAACCAGCAACCGGAGTGACCCGCGATATTCGCGATACCAGACGCAGTTTTTTATTTTTACTGTCATTCGAACGTAAATATGCCCGAAACGGAATCTCACGCATCACAATATTGATAGGTCAACAATATCCCCTGATCAACAACTGATCCGGATATAACAACTCGCTCCCTGCTAATGAAAATAACGACAGAGTAAACGCTAGATCCTCGAGACTAGACGTTAATCAGCATCCTAGATATCCAGACCATAGTCTTTTAAGATATAATAAAATTAATTTAATAATTTTTTTAATAACATCGTCACAGTAAATAACAGTAGGTAAACTAATGAATCCAGTAATCAATAACGTTCTAATTTCCGTTTTGTTTTGATTTCAGTAGACCCCCGATCTCTCTCTCTCTCTCTCTCTCTCTCTCTCTCTCTCTCTCTCTCTCTCTCTCTCTCTCTCTCTCTCTCTCTCTCTCTCTCTCTCTCTCTCTCTCTCTCTCTCTCTCTCTCTCTCCCCCCTCTCTCCCTCTCCCTCTCTCTCTCTCTCTCTTTCTCTCTCTTTTTCTCTGCTGCTCTCTGGCAAAATAATATACGAATAAAAAATATATTTTTTATCCAATTGTAACTTGTCTGTGTGATGATCGTGTGCAACAGCAAAAAAAAACATTATCGCGGAATAAATGGTGCAAAACGCGCTGACAATGTCTCGACCCGTTTACCTACAGAAGCGTCATCCACGCAGGAAGATTTTGCCGATCGATGTAATCTATTCCAACCAGCTATCGGGTTAGCGTAAAATTCGCACGATGATTCTCCCTCTCCCGCACCCCCTCACTCGGTTCTTCCGCTCGCAACCCTCGTTCTCTCTTTCCCTCGTTCTCTTTTTCGTCTTTCTACCCTTTAACGGGGATCCACCGCTGCCGATCGAGGTCAGACACTTGGATTTCACACGATTTATAATGCAGCCCTTTCGAATAGGATGGAATACGAAAGAGAGCACGAACCAGAAATACGATCATCATATACGCAAATTCGTTGCGAATATCCTCGCATGCACCATAAAAACCCTCGAAGTCAAACGAAACACTAACGCCTACGATTACTTATAATCCTCGATTAATTATCAATTTAAAGAAGCTAGTGTCTTATATAAAGAATATTAATATACCATTTCAAACAAGTAATATATATGTATAAAATTCAGTATAAAAATATTTAAGATTACTTCGTACTTTACAAATTATCAATTCACGTGCGTATAAGAAACAAAAAGCAATTCTCTCTCTCTCCAGAAAGCCATTCTTACATCAAACAAAACAAATTAGAAAATAATTATAAAATTGCATATTTACAGATTCTTGTTCTACGACCCAAAAAACATTAACTTAAGCCATAAACCTCGAAAAAATGCTGAATCGACCTGGCGACTGGACTATTTGTAGTTTTCAAAATTAGTAAAATTTAATATCTACGATTTTTCTCGAGTTTCCTTTTTTAATCTTATTAAAAATCTGGTTTCTTATTATAGATATTAAAAAATTAATATTTTTAATATCAGAAAAATGTAACAAATTTCATTTTTTTATACCTATTCTCTTTCACATATGCAATTCGTTATATCAAGAATGAGATATTCCACTTATTATCATGATAAACGCCATTACAATTTCTTCAAGATGTAAACCATTACAAGCAATTTTAATAAGATTACATTATAAGCAATTTCAACGAGAAAATACTCGGCAAGTTTCAAAACGTTGGACGGTTTAGAACGAGAGAACGTGTTTACCCCAGTATATACTAACCCTAACAACCCCCGATAATGCCTCGACCGGAGCCGACCGCAACAGCAGACGTCGAGTTTGGCATTACAGGGGCTAAATCCCGTCAAACCAATCACGGCCCGGCCCATGGCTATGAGATGTCCTTCAATCACTTTCCTACCCTCCTCATCCATCGCCGGTACCCGCATTCTCCCCTAAATTGCCCCCGTCGTTTGCGTTTGATATGTACCTGTAGTGTAATTTACTAAAAGAAGGCACTTACAAGTAAACCAGTAATAGACTTGACAGAGAAATATCTATGATAATTTAACTTTCTGCTTTATTGCGATAGATATTCCCAGGAGGAAAATATTTAATATTAAAATAACGTTAATTTTAGGCATATTATACGTCTATAAATGTTCGCCTACAGGCGTATATTTTGGTAAAATTCCATTAATTTTCACGACATGATGAAAGATCGATAGAGATATATATCGATACCAAGTTTACATGTAGAAAACACACATTTAACATAATTTTTGGTATTTTTCTCATTTCAAGTTAAACATTTGTAAGTTTAATTTCATATATGAGTTGTGTAACATCTGCGGCTACCGTGTAGAAATTTGTTAGGGATGGCCTTACATAACATAAGGCCCCTATCATTAGTTATTAGGGATGCCATAAAAAAGGTTTCCTTATTTTAACCTGATGAGGTCCCGATCATTATTTATTAGGGATTCCACAAGAAAGGTTTCCTTATTTTTATCTAATAAGGCCCTTGTAAGGATTTGATAAGGATGTTTTAACTTCATAAATACTTATTTATTAGGGCTAACTGAATAAGGTCCCGATCATTATTTATTAGGGAAGCCATAAAAAAGGTTTCCTTATTTTTGTCTAGTGAGGCCCTTGTAAGGATTTGATAAGGATGCTTTAACTTCATAAATACTTATTTATCAGAGCTAACCTGATGAGGTCCCGATCATTATTTATTAGGGATTCCATAAGAAAGGTTTCCTTATTTTTGTCTAGTGAGGCCCTTGTAAGGATTTGATAAGGATGCTTTAACTTCATAAATACTTATTTATCAGGGCTAACCCGATGAGGTCCCGATCATTATTTATTAGGGATTCCATAAGAAAGGTTTCCTTATTTTTGTCTAGTGAGGCCCTTGTAAGGATTTGATAAGGATGTTTTAACTTCATAATATTCATAAATACTTATTTATTAGGGCTAACCGGATAAGGTCCCGATCATTATTTATTAGGGAAACCATAAGAAAGGTTTCCTTATTTTTGTCTAGTGAGGCCCTTGTAAGGATTTGATAAGGATGTTTTAAGCGCCGGTTGTAACATATGTAGATTATTATATAACTCTTACATCAAATTAAGAAGTGGTCTACCACGTAAGGCAGTTGGCTCACGGTCCCGAGGTCCCGAGTTCGATCCCACCAAGGTAAGTGTTTTTTTCAAATGCGAGAAAATATTTATAATCATAGACTACATCTTAATAAACAAATTTAGTTAAAAATATTAATAAAATTTCGAAATAAATAATTTATTTTTATGTCGAATAAATATCGGAAATAAGGGCTTGAAAAACTTGCCTTATAAGGGCCCGAAAAATTTTCCTTATAAGGGCCCGAAAAAACTTTTCTTATAAGGACCTTGTAAACAATTTGTTATATGCCACATAAGGGCCTCATCATTTTGCCCTACAAGGCCCTCATTTATATTAAGGCCAACTAGTTGGGCCCTTATTAGAGCCTTATGAACATTTCTACACGGGATATCCCGAGCAGAAATTATATTAGGCATGCCCGATGTATGGTTAGCGCCTGATCGGGAAGCAGTAAGGTATGCCCTAATAAGAATATCCCGACATGTGCCTGATCCGGTGCGCAACGGGACGCCCTATTTCAAACATTTTTCAGGTTATTGTTATATGGGCCTGATTTTCATGTCCCCATCATTTCCCTCATAGGGTTTGATAAATGTTAGCCTGAATATATGTTCTTAACCTAACCTGCAATTTCGTAATAAATCTGCATCTGTTATCGAAGTGGTGGCAAAGTATATATTAAACATCTAGTAAATAAAGTGAATATTAATTAATGTTTATTATAATGTTTATTTAAAATCACAACTTCTATAAAGCAAGACACACACGTGTGTATGTGCCCTGCTTTAAACGAAATCACAACTTCTATAAAGCAAGACATACACACATGTGTGTGTGCTCATGATCGCTACATCACGTCTATATGACAGGATTTCTAACCTAAGAATCGTCAGTTTTAAACGCTAAATATCTCGCTTCGCAGGGCAGACCGCCGCATTTTGCTGCCAGATTCTTTCGTTTCGTGTCAAAACGCGTCGAATGAGCATAATTTTATTGATATTCGAGGTGCAGCGGCGCATTCTAAATAATTACCACTATTATGAATCGAAATTGTGATAAAAAGCGTTTTTTGACACGAATTCGCGTGAGAAGATTTCGATCAGTTCGTAAATCAACAATTTATTCAAGAACTGAATCGCACGGTACGTATATAATATTATATGTATATCAAATAAAATGCAATTTTATAGTTCAAATAATTTTATTTTATATAACGTCAAATACGTTAAAATCATGTATAAAATTCTAAAAACTAAAATAATTAACTATTATTCCCAGATAATAACCATTCGAATAATTTTATTTTATATAACGTCAAATACGTTAAAATCATGTATAAAATTCTAAGAACTAAAATAATTAACTATTATTCCCAGATAATAACCATCCAAATTCAGATGTTTATGGAGTGGCGTCAACATCCAACGACCATAATTTAATTATGCCTAATCAAGATTCATCAAGTAGTGAACTCGATATTGATGAACAAAATGTGAATATTATACAAAATCACATGAGCTCTCATAGTATCGAAGATCACGTAAATAATACAGAATATGAAAATAGTGATGTGGAAAATGAAAATGTTTTTGAAGACAATCAAAGCATTAATGAGAATATTGAAAACGAAAAGAGAAGAAAACGAAACTAGAGAAGTAGTAATGAGAGATGTTACTGATAGCGAAGACAACAATAACGACAATAGTGAGGAAACAAATGATGAAAGCGATGAAGCATAGGATGATGTAGCACAGATTCGACAATGGGCAATTCAATCTCGTATTCAACATTGTCATTTAGATACACTACTTAGAATTTTAAGAAGACGATTAATTCCAAATTTGCCAACAACATCTAAAACATTTTTGAAAACAACATCGGCTAATTATCAAATTAAAGAATTTCAGATCAAACCATGGTGCGATTATAGGTGAATTCGTATATTTCGGAATAACGGCAGGTCTTCAAAGATGTGTGAATAAAGAAAGTACATTTAACAGATACACTTCGATCTGCAAATAAATTGTGATGGTCTTCCTTTGTATAAGTCTAGCGCGAAACAATTTTGGCCGAATTTTATGTAAAGTTCACAACACTCCGGACATATACAAACCTTTTACTGTGGCTATATTTTCCGGTAATGAAAAAACCCAATAATGTAAGCAGTTATTTAAATGACTTCATAAAGGAAGTGAACGAATTGACACGTGAAGGTGTTATAATCGAAGAACGAATCTTTAAGGTGCGTATTATGTGCTTTGTTTGCGATAGACCTGCACGTTCATTTCTTAAATGCATAAAAGGTCATGGAGGATATAACGCATGTGAACGATGCTTAGTTCCTGGACAACGTTGTCAAAATCGAACTGTTTATCCCTCTGTAACCTGTGATAAACGAACCGATAAATCATTTAGAGCACAAGAAGACTCTGAGCATCACAGTCAGCATCTCTCCACTTCTTCGTTTAGAACCTCCGATCGATATGATAAAACAATTTGTTCTTGATTTCATGCACCAAGGTTGCTTAGGTGTCATGAAAAAAATGATGCTTGATTTTTGGTTGGAAGGAAATCTAGCTACAAAACTGAGTCAAAGTAAAAAACGTCAGTTGTCACAAAGTTTAGTTAGATTACAATCACAAATACCAGTAGACTTTCAACGAACAACAAGATCAATATCAGATATTGCCAAGTGGAAAGCAACGGAGTACAGATTGTATTTGCTTTATGTTGGTCCCTGTTGTTTTGCAGCCAATATTGGAAAAGAGATATTATAATCATTTTCTCCTTCTTCATGCTGCATGTAGGATCCTGAGCTCAGATAACTTATGTTTAAAATATAATTCTCAAGCAAAAGTTTATTTGAGCCATTTTGTTATGCTTACACAACAATATTATAATACTCAAAGTATAGTTTTAAATATTCATAGTCTTACTCATCTAGCTGATGATGTCAAAAACATGAAGTGTTCCTTAAGTAATTATACAGCCTTTCCATTTGAGAGTCTATTAGGAAAAATAAAAAAAGTACTTCGAAGTGGAAATCGGACCACTCGCACAATTCTGCCGACGGCAGCATGAATCGCTTTATGCAGAGTCAAACAAAGTGACGTTGCCATGGACTGTCATAATATTGAAAACAGGCCTTTCTGAACCATGTGGACGAACTCCTGTCAAAAAGATTAAATATAAAGAAACTATATTGACATGTACAGAACCAAATAATGTAATATCTCTCACAAATAAAATAATAATAAAAATTGAGACAATGTACATACCGCAAAATGGAAAAGAAGAGGATATTGTATTAACTGGGAACAAATTAAGAATTGTAAAACCAATGTTCACGTATCCTTGCAATTCAGGTAAACTTGATATGTGGCAGGTAGTTGAAACTGAAATCAAAAGTACATGTTTACTCCAAGATGTTACTTGTAAAATGGTCTGCTTAAAAGACTATAATTTACGAAAATGATGATGAAGAGAATGACGACGAAGAGGAGACAAAGATTTTCGTTATGCCACTTCTTCATATGTGACATATGTGGCATGATGTAAGTACATATACTATTGTGTAAATATTTGAGAAATTATTGTCTCTTACAACTTTACAGCGTCTGTGGGTTAGACAGAGAAACACCATATATTTTTTCTCTCTCTCACGTGATTATGGCTGCTGTTCTTTTGACGCTACAAATGCTTCGAAAATTATTTTCTTCTCCTTCTTTTTAATGAAGAAAGAAGGAGAAGAATGCTTTCGAAGCATTTGTAGCGTCAAGTGGATCGCATCAGCCTTTGACAAAACCGCAAATTCAGACTCTGTTATAGAACCTCTAATATTAATCATTATTTATTTTCAACTCTTCAATTGCACAATTACTTCGTTTTTTCCAATGATTTTTTAGGGTTAATCCAGACAAATTTACATAGCGCATAAACATATGCATAAAGAAATTAATTGACATACGCAAATGCATAAAGCAATGGGCCAATCTAATTCTTTATGCAAATGCTTATGCACCTATGAAAGTTTGTCTGGACAGACTCTTTGGACCGGTTGCTTTAAACTTCTTCGGTAACTTTATTTATTAGGTAAACATGTGTCTATTTTTATCTAATTTTCTAAATAAATAAAGACATATGTATAAATAGGTATCTGACGGATAAAGCTTAGCAAGAAGTTGGAACAACCGGCCCTTAATAAATTAATGAATCATATAAATGTACTAACTTCTATTTGCTCTAAAATAAACTTACTTTTATTCAATGGCATTAACTTATATATTTACTGTAAATGTACTTTTATCCAATAGTATTCCAGTATTGTTACAAAATTTTGTTCAAAGTTTGTGATTAATAACTGAAATATTCGTCACAAGTATGTACTTCTTCTCGGAGTTGGCTTAATAATTTCTGAAATAAAAAAAGTATTTTCCATAAAAGTACCATATTTTTATTTTTTATTGTCATGTTTTTTAAATATAAAAATTAAAACTTACCTGACAATCTATTCTATTTGCACTTTTTCACATGAAATACGACTATGTATTGCATAGGTTATTATTTAATTATCTTCATATGATACTTCTTTCAATGAGATCCAATAAAATAAACAATGACAACGATATGATCAACATCTTAAGCACGGTCTTAAGATGTTGACCACATCGTTGTCATTGTTTATTTATTGGATCTCAATAAAAAAAGTATCATATGAAATTTTAAATCATAGAAAGAAACTGACTATGAATACTGCCTGTTATTAGGCTAGGGACACCTAGAAAAACTTAAACAATAAGATTTAAGCAATAAAAAACTTGATCAATTATAGTTAAACATTTTTGATAATTATGTATTGTAATTGATTAATTTATGACTGCTTAATAGCCAATTTCTTCACCGTCAGATAATTCTATCCTTCGGTTAACCTCACTCTTCATTTCTTTCTAACCTGCCCCCTTAGAAAAAGATGAAGAGTGAGGTTAACCGAAGGATAGAGTTATCCAACGGTGAAGAAATTGGCCCTTAGTCGCGGGGAACACATAATACGTAAGTATAAGAAAACTTATTGGTCTATTTCCTTATGCACATGTGTATGGACCAATCAATTTTCTTATGCTTACGCATTATGCGTTGTGCAGAAGTGTGTGCTCCCCGCTTTATTACTACTTAAGTTTTTTACGTGCCGCTGGCTTTATTCGAAGTTTTTGGCGCCATTTAATGACCCGGCACATACACTAAAGAGAAGCCAATCAGCGCGGCGCTGAACGGCGCACGTATATACGTGCGCATGTTGGCTAATCTGGCTAACACGGCTGTCGCTGTCGCTGTATGGCTCTTCTTTAGTGTGCGCATCTGAGATATCCCTCCCGAGAACCGAGAACGTGCGTCTTTATTGTGGTACGATGTCCGGAAAGAAGAAATTCTCACAAATAGTATATATATTATTTTCTGTAATTTTCGCTTTTTATATTTTATTGCAATTTCAACCTGCCTTGTAATTTCGATACTAACCTACACGTCAATTAACCTCTAAATTATAAAACAAACAATGCAAGTTACATTTCGTAAAATATGTAATAAACGAAGCACAAAAATATCGGAGAGGATTAATTGTGGCTTTGTGGCAGAGTTGTTGCTTGAGAAGGGGAAAGATCTAGACTTGAGTCCCGGATGCTGTGCCTTTTTTTTCTTTGGTTACTGGCACCGAGCGGATTCCCGCTCATACGGCCAACATGGTCATGAACGATATCAAAGTAAAACAATCCAAAATGTTAACGCGATACGTGAGAGAGATAAAAAACCACAGATTGCTATAGATCTGCAGTGGGAATCTGATTGAATTTGCTGCCAATCTGTCCCCAATCTGCTAGCATTTTGCTATCAGAGACATTAGTGTTGGACTAGTACGTCCACACTCGACCGCGTTACGCGTTACGCGTTACACGGGCAACTGCTGTGCCTAAATATTTTTCTTGTGTTGTAGCCTATAATTTTAACTTCACGCAAAACATCTCTCTCTCCCTCCTTCCCACCCTTCCTCCCTCCCTTCCTTCCTTCCTTCCTCCCTGCCTCCTCTGTACCTTCCTTCCCTTCTTTTTCTTTCTCTCCTATCCTATTTTGATAATAATTTCCTAGTTTTCTCAATTACATAACATTTTTATTTTAATAATAGGTGTATCGATATTTATTTGCATTATTATACACACTTATTGTGACATTCATTTTCCTTCTTAATTATTAAACATTAAATTGATATAAAAATAATATTTATTTTGTAGAATGTGGCAGAATCCAGTGCGATTTATAAACTTATAAGTAGAGTTTATATCTAAAGATAGATGCAAAGGTCGAAGTGTGGATGTTGTACCGTGTGAATGGATTGTTTACGATAATGAGGTTAGGAACTTAAAAACAGTTTTTATGCCACCGCCATATACAACCAAAACGGCAGAATTATTCTCTCGTCAAAAGTAGAGCAGAACCACCAAAATCGTGGCCATTCTATCAAATTATAATATTGTAGGAAAAGCCAGTAAGTTTTTGCTAAATTTTCTTTATTGCTTAATTGGAATTTTATAAGCAAATTTATTTTGTTAATGCGGAGATACGTAAAACAAAATATCTGTTTTATATTTTGCATATAGACAACATGTTCGCAAACTTTTTAAATGATCCTTATACAATCTAGTATCCATTGATGATACGTGATTAACTATTTAAACTCATGCTCACTTTTATGTAATTATGTCAATTTATATTTGTAATTCTTGAATATTAATATATTTCTAGAAACTTACGAATTAGCCTTGGGTAAATTAAAAAAACTAGAAGAAAAGAAATATGTTTATTCCACAGAAAGTGATCACTGTGAATCCCGAGCACTTTCTGATACAAAAAGATACAAACTAAGAGCAATTAAAACTAACCGCGATGTGGAAAAAAAATTATTGAATGTTCCACCGTTATACAGCGACGATGACACCTGCAGCCTACTCAGCGAGACCAGCAAAGAAAGTGAAAGTATAAGTATCTTAATTAATTAATTATTGACTATTCATATAATTAATTATCTACTTGATTTATTTTAGCAATTTCAAATGATGAAGAAAATCTATATATAAAACGACAATGCCAAAAAACTTATAGTCACAATACAATAAAAAATGGTATGTATTTATTTAAAAATATTTGTATATTGCATTTTTTGAAAATAAAATATACCTAATCTTTATATGTATATTGCAGTAATTTCAAAAGATAAAGAAAAACAATCAGGAACCAAATCCAATAAACATAAATATGAGAAAATGAGAAGTGTCAGTCGTGCAACTAAAGGTAAGTTTTCTATTTATTACACGATTGTTTTAATGCATATTTAGGCATTGTTCCGATATGTACTGTCAGTACTGAAGTCTATAGTATACATAACGTGAATTATAGATTTTATGTACTGACTTACAGTATATACCGGAACACTGCGTTAATTATTCTAATTTTGTAAAAATAAAAAATATATATTTATAATATCTGTAATTGTTTCAGAGCATAAAGGGACTGAGAAAACCGAGAAAAACTCAATTGCGTTAACAAGCGGACAGTTTCAAATAAGTAAAGGTATGTGTATAATTTCTTCTATATATATATATGTGTGTGTGTGTGTGTGTGTATATATATATATATATATAATATATAAATATACATAATATAAAAATATACATAATATCTATATACATAATATAAAAATATACATAAATATCTTTGCTCATTTGACATACAAATGAGCAAAGATATTTATGTATATTTTTTTTATTGCGCATTATAAATGTTTTCTGCTTATTTCTGTAAGCTTATTTCTTATATGGATTTAAAAGCATTCATATGTAAAGTGATATTATATTCTAATTCTAATTGTTGCAATGGTTTCTAGGACAATACACTGATGGCAATACTACTTCAAACACTAAACATTGTGTCGAGAAAAGTCCCATTTATCTGTCTGATGAGAGGAAACAATATACCACTAATGGCAAAGTTTTATTAATTTATATTTTACTGCGTGATTTTTAATACCTAATTTTAATTTACAATAATGAACAGGACCAATGAAAGTGTCAAGCATAACTATGAAATTGCCTATATCGGTCTACAGCGGATCTTGGTGTCTAATAATAATTCTTGTGGGAATTTATTTAATATCTCTATAGCTCATGCAAACTGCGCGCCGCAAATTTCGTCGGTCTTGAAACACAGTTCTTACATGAAGCCGAGACACGTAATATCACAAATTAAATTGATTAGCAATTTAATAGTTTGATCTATGAAGCATCTATAAGATTCCCCTCCCCGAAAAAAACTGTAAAAAATTTATTGCAAAAAATAATACCTCAGCCAGGACTGGGAGATCCAGGTTCGTGTTTCAAGACCGATGAAATTTGCGGCGCGCAATTTGCATGAGCTAGAGATTATATAAATAAATTCACACAAAAATTAATATTAGGCACCAAGATCCGCAGTAGACCAATATAGAAAATTTTCATCGTTATGCTATTTATTTTAATTATTGCATTATACTATAGATTTTTAGCGCGCTTGGTGACATCAGGATTCAGAAGTGTATGTTCACAGTTAACACAATTAACTTTAAACATAAATGAGTTAATAAGTTGAAAAATATTGAAAAGAATATTTCTCGTCAAATTTGCACTGATATTCAATTTTCTGAAAAACATGGTATGGAATTTCCATGTAAAACGCTGCAAAACTTTATGCAATTTGAAGAAAACCTAAAAAACAAAGAATTTCGGCAAGATTTTGTAAGACATTTTTCCTATAAATACTTATCCTGCATTTATAAATTATATACTTGATTTTAAACGTATTGTGTTTTTAGCAAACTTAATTTATGAAAAAATATCGACACAAGCACGTCTTTATTAAAATCATTGACTAATATTTTAAAAAAATATATCGGGTGTGAGAAAAGTCTGGAAACGGTCAAATATCTCGAAAACGAAACGTCTCTGAGAAAAATGTTTCAGACAAAAATTGTTTGGTTTCGAGGGAGCCATAAGATGGTACCATTGGTCTGATCTTGGATGTTCGTTTAAAGCTGACGTGAACGACACCTTTAATTTCTTAAATGGAAACCCCTATTTTTCAATATATTTTCTTGTAGCTAATCTCGAGAGCTTTTCAAAACACTATAATAAAGTATTTTTTCGTTAAGAACTTTTGAAATTATGAGGCTTGAAAGTTCTAGTATTTTGACATAAAATACAAAATATCTTGTAAAACATTAAGTTTTCGGTAATGTTACCTTAATACTTTTATGCACAGAATAATGAAACGAATGAATTGGTATGAAAAAAAGACATAGTTGCTTTTAAGAAAAAGTATGCAGATGCGTGTTGCAAATTACATTTTTCTTAAAGGAACTATGCCTCTTTTTCATACCAATTCATTCGTCTCATTATTCTGTGCGTAAAAGTATTAAGGTAACATTACCGAAAACTTAATGTTTTACAAGATATTTTGTATTTTATTAAACGAACATCCAAGATCAGACCAATGGTACCATCTTATGGCTCCCTCGAAACCAAACAATTTTTGTCTGAAACATTTTTCTCAGAAACGTTTCGTTTTCGAGATATTTGACCGTTTCCAGACTTTTCTCACACCCCTGTATGTCGAGAGATGTAGCTATGGCATTTACGGCCGTTAAAAAAGTGGACAAAAAGCAAGTCTTGAAAACAACCATTTTCTCGTCATGCATTCAAAGTAATCATTTTTCGTATTCTATAGATACATATCTGTATTTATAATTTTGATTATTATGCTAGCTCTTAAATCTCATTCGTAAATTACAGACGTTGTCATCGAAGAATATTCGACATCAAACGCTCATCCACCAATTACAGACAAGATGTACTATTCAACATTAGGCAGCATACTTAACAATGCCAAGGATTGGGAAGGCCATCGACTAATGAAACAAAAAAAATTAAACCCAACTCATACAGAAGAAGAATTGGAAGAGACAATGGAAGGAGACGATGACGCTGTTTATGAATATTAGATTATTCAATATGATATTTTATTTAAGTATGATACTATAAGTATATATTATATGTGATATTAAAGGCAGTCATATTTAAAATATATAATATATATAAGATTTTATATATATATATATATATATTATAAGTATAAAAATAAGATAAATAAAAAATATATAAGTATATTAATCGGTTCAATAAAATAATTATTAAAATTCATTTTTAAAATATTATAACCTAATCGATATACTATCGATATACTATCTATATCGATATACTGGTGCGGCGCCCTACCAGCCGAAAATGTAAGGCGCAACAAAGGGCAGTCATGAGGCCCTGATAAGGAAAACATGATCAGGCAATGTTAATTCTCGACGTTACATTTACGATCGGGGCCTAACAAGGACTACCTGATAAGCCCCTGATCAGGCGTTAGGGCATGCTTATTAGGTCCCCATTAGGGCCCTTCCAAAATTTATCGGCTCTCATGTCATTTTGTTTCAAATAAAATAAAATTAAATATTTAATGGATAAAGTAGGCTATGAAAGATTAGAATAAAAAATGTAATTTATGCAAATAATAATAATAATTACTAAAGCAATTTTTATTAAATAAATCAGTTAAAATATGCTACGTGATTATAAAATGTTTTCTGTCCGATTTATGCTTGTATCGCTCACATATTAAAGAAACTTGGATATTTTTTTACTATGGTACTTTATAAGTCTCTGTGAAGTTGGCACCTCACTTTCAAAAATCGAAAGTTTTATCAACAGTTTTATTTGCACCCGCAATAGTTCTACAGTTCCTGCTAATTTTTAGAAATAGTTACGTTGATTTAGTTAAAAAAAATGAATTTTGAAAATATGAGGTGCTAACTTCCCGTAGCACCTCATGTTTCAAAAAAATTAATTTTAAACATGACATTTTATAGTTCTCGAAAAGTTCTACAGTTCCTGATAAAATTTAGCAATAGTTCCAGTATTAAATATTTTTAAACAAATTTTTAATCTCATCGCGAGCACCTCAAATTCCAAAAAGTTGAATTTTACCATAAAAATCTATAGTTCTCGAAAAGTTCTACAGTTCCTGATAGGTGTCAGCGACAGTTCCGGCCTTTAATTATTTTTAAACAATTTTTTAATTCGACCGCCGGCACCTCATCTACGAGAAGTACGGGGTGCTGAGAACTCCGATCGCTTTTTTCAGAGTTCTCGGCAGTTCTCACACAGTTCCGAGCATTTAAATACGTTTTGATAAGAGTTCTAGCTATTTATTATTTTTAAACAATTTTTTAACTCTTGTCAAAACGTATTTAAATGCTCGGAACTGTGTGAGAACTGCCGAGAACTGTGAAGAAAACGATCGGAGTTCTCAGAACTCCGTACTTCTCGTAGATGAGGTGCCGGCGGACGAATTAAAAAATTGTTTAAAAATAATTAAAGGCCGGAACTGTCGCTGACACCTATCAGGAACTGTAGAACTTTTCGAGAACTATAGATTTTTATGGTAAAATTCAACTTTTTGGAATTTGAGGTGCTCGCGATGAGATTAAAAAGTTTAAAAATATTTAATACTGGAACTATTGCTAAATCTTATCAGGAACTGTAGAACTTTTCGAGAACTATAAAATGTCATGTTTAAAATTAATTTTTTTGAAACATGAGGTGCTACGGGAAGTTAGCACCTCATATTTTCAAAATTCATTTTTTTTAACTAAATCAACGTAACTATTTCTAAAAATTAGCAGGAACTGTAGAACTATTGCGGGTGCAAATGGAACTGTTGATAAAACTTTCGATTTTTGAAAGTGAAGTGCCAACTTCACAGAGACACTTTATGAGATATTTAACCCTGGATAGATATAGAAAGGCTAAACGCAAGTCTTAGATTTTAATTAAAAACTGTTTAAAAAAGAGAGAAAAGAGAAAATAAAGTAACATATCTAAATATTATAATATTTTCCCTATGTTGTTTAAATATAAAGTTATTTTTATTACATTTAAATACAAAAGCATTTCCTCACCTTCAGTATTCGTCGTCAAAAATAAATACCATGAAAAAACTTCAGTAAAGTTATATGTAAAATAAAAATACCAGTAATGTTTTATATATGTCTGTTATAGTTTTATTCAACTTCAATGTCTTTATCTTTTATATTTTACTATTTATCTATGCAGTAAATTCATAAAATCTTGAACTTAAGTAGGCATAATGTATTTGATATAAAATATCGAAGTAAGATTATTAATCATACGTTTGTCATATCACCTCGTGGTATTCTTATATAACTATCTCCTGAAAATCTTATCTGTATATAAAATGCATGGTAAAAAGTATAAATAATAAAAATACAATTTTCTGTTTCGAAAATTAGATTATTACTTATTACTTATTACTTTTTATCAAGCATATTTTACCTACATAATAACTCTTTTTATTCGATCACATATCTCAGGGTTAAATGTATATATTCTAATCTGTCACAGCCCTTCTATTTGAGGGCAATAAGTTATGAGATTTTCTGCTTGAATTACAATATTTTTTTATACGTAAATACATATATTTATATTCATTTTATATATAAGTATTCGATACATACAAATATCACAAATTTATTACCTCTCAAGTCAAGATAAATAATTAAAATAAAACAATTTGTCAAACGCACATTTACGACGCGCAGCAGCGGAGATGTAACGCCAAACTACATTGAACTGTAAAGTAAAAATATACCTTAATTAAGATATATCCAAGTAGCTTTCAAGATAATTAATATTTAAAAAAACAATTGTTCCGCGCGTAACATAATTAACGATTAATTCCATTAGCGTAAATAAATAAGATAATATAAAAATTTACCCGGTGGTTGCTCCGCCGTCGCCCGATGCCTCCCCAGGCCTCCGCCTCCTCTCAGATTTCACCATTGCTCGTTGTCTCTTCATTGGCAGTCACTTATATTACCACTTCACTCGCGAAAATGCAACTGGAATCGCGCACCGATTGAAACAGAATTAAGATGCGGCGACTCCAAAAAGGATACGATCTAATATCCGCACGATAAATTCATCGCGTTCCGTGGAGAGCAGAAATTATAACCTAACCTAACCCAATCTGTCACCGGCACGATACATATTCGGAAAACGCACAAACATCGTGAAATACCTGCTTACTGTCGGACGATCGATACATCACGACCCTGTTACTTAAATCATTCAGAATCAGGCAATTCGCGTGCGTAATCCGAAAGCATCGGGCGTTCTCCTCTAACGCTTTTGTCGCGACCACGTCCCGAGAGATAATTGACTATAATCGCGTACCTGCCATATATGCCGGCTCGAGTCCCAAGTCCCAAGTCCCGAGACTCGCCGATCACCTGCCCGCGCCTGCCGTAAACAAGATTACTGCGTAAACGCCGTGAACACAAGCAAAGTGCTCTGTGCAAGCCGTTATGAAATATTTAACATATTGCAAATAAATGATAATCGCGCGGACGGGATAACCGCGGAATAACCGCCCGCGTTTGGTATCTCGCATCTCGCAACGCTCGTCACCGTACTCCGGGAGTTAAATGTCGCGGCGCCGCGACGAATGGAGTTGCACGAGTCTCTTTCTACAAATAACGAACTTATCCGAAGGCAAACCAGAAACGCAACGCCGCGCCACTACGAGATATCTATAAACGTCTGACAAATAAATCGCACGGATTTGCTCTGCGGATTGCGAAAGCGAATTAACGCGCGCGGAACGACTGGTTCAAGTAGCACTTGGAAGTCACTTAAAGAAAGCCGCGATGTATAGGTTACCTAACAATATCCATCTCGCTCGCGGGATTTGCGCCTTCGAAACGTATCGCGCCGACTGACAGTAGGTGGCTGGTTACCTATTCGTAAGGAATTACCGTTTTGCATCTCGCACTTCGCAGACTTGTCGCTACCACGTTCCGAGAGATAATGGGCGCGTTCAGCAGACACAACTGTTGAGTAGCAGTCGAACGTGATTGGCTCTTACTTTTAGAACCAACCAATCAACGCAGAGTGTTGATAAGACGAACTCAACAGTTGTGTCACAGTTGTGTCTGCTGAACGCGGCCATTGACGCACGGGAGCGCGGAGCGGTGCGCGCGGCAACACCTGGCAACACCTTACGGCTTGAGTATATCAACGACCGAATATGGCGCGGCGACCTTGTTTACGCTATTGGCCCGTCGTGCGCCGCGAAGCGAGCGCTCGCGCGCTCGGTGCTATACCGCGTTTCAAACAAATTAACCGCCTACAGAAATATTTAACGTAAAATCGCATAAATAAGCGAATAATCCGTTTCTTATACATTTCGAATTGATTTCAACGAATGTGCTATTATATATATCGCTTATTGAAATCTAACGTTCTTTTTAAAAGAGTAGATATATTTTGCTTTATATTTTATATGTGAATTAATTTATTATTTTTGCCATATTTTTATATCCCGAGAAGATTAGAATAGCGATTTTAATCTGCTTCTCGGGAATATCAAGAATTTTATGAGTAATTTTTAATAAATGAAAAAGATGAAACTGCAAATAGAATGTACAGATTTATTTCTTTGTCTAACAATAAGTTACGGAAATTAGATTTTATTTCATTATTATCTTTGCTATATTTTTACACCTTGAAAAAATTAAAATAGACATCTTGGAATATCTGCAAATAAAATATACAAACTTATTTCCTTATTTTTACTTATTGAAATTAGATTAAAATTTTTTTCGCTTCTTTAGAGGTAAAAGTTTGAAAAAATAATAAATTGTATCATTACTTCTTTTCAATCGAAAAATGGAGCTAAATTTTATTCTTCAAATATATAGATGGAACATTAAATTTAATAATTCGCTTTTAAGTGGAGTAGTTATAATCAATGATTCAAATTTTCATTCATAAAAATTACACAATTTTCCATTTAATATAGTTAAACTTTGCTCATTTTCTTAATAAAGTGATGCAATTAGTATACTACGCGTAATAATTGCTATACACGAACACGCGGTATCTTTTATAAAAATCAAACGAATAAAAAAATCAGCTGAGCAGCAGAAATCAATATTATTTAAGCACAAAATTGATGATAAATTCATTGTGTATAAAAGCGCAATTATAAACTTGAAAATACACATTCTCTCTCTCTCTCTACATATTTTATCATAATCCAGCTTCAATTGCTTATAACCTGAATGTTAATTGCAATATTTTTACATTAATATTTTAACTTCAATAATTAATCTTTATAATACGTAATGATAAAATATCGTTGTGGAATATGCTTGTGTACAAAATCAGTTATATATAACGCTTTTTTTCATAAATTTCATAGATTTTTTAGATAAATTTTTATAGTTTCTGGATGAGTTATCTAGCACGTTCAAAATAGATTTGCCTACACCACATCGGTGGGACAGATGTACCCCGCTGAGTCATTGGCGAGATTCTCTCTCGGCGTGCTTTGTGCCAATTTCCTTTTTATCCTCGAATACGCGACAATCGACGCGCGTAGCGGTAATTATGCACCAACGGCGGGTCGCGTCGTGGCGAGCGGTAATTCTCGTTGATGTAACGGTCGAATAAATCTGAATAAAGTTTTGGCCGCCGTTCAAAAATAGACACTGATTTATGCGCCGAATGGCAAATATTACGCGAGACATAGCGGCCGCTATTGCCTACGAGACAATCTCGCGCCGCTGCCAATTCACGGATCGCCAGCGTTTAAAGTTACGCTTAAAATCCGCGATCAATTGCACTGCGAGTATTCGATAAAAAATTGTTTCCTCTTTACGAAAGCATTCCGCGACACGTCGTTTTGCAATCTCGTCTGCTTTACTTCCTTCATCGCATATACAATGTACATCGTGTAATGATGGAACGCTCGCGAATGTCTAGCATATATTTGCAGCAGTTAGTGATTAATACATATCATAATGTGTTATAACGGTTATGACTTCTCCAATGCATCTTTCTTGTTATATCTCATTGTTCCTCGCTCTAGGCGCCGTTTGCCAAAGAACGGCCCTCTCTTTCTCAAAGTATTACAGCGTTTCTCTCAGTCGCGATCAACGGTGCGATTTATCATGAGGCGGCCACTCGCAGGTTAATAACGTCACCCACGACGAAGACGAACTCGCAGTCACGGCTGCAGACGTTTCACGCTTTCGAAAAATCTCGGAGAATTCGCCATCGCCACCCCGGATTCCGTAGCCGTGATTTACATTGCTCTTAACGAAGATCGATGCGTACCGAGAGCGGGAAAACATACCTCATTCTTGTCCGCCACCACACCCAAGAGATGCGATGAGTTAATAATCCCGTAAAGTAAAATTAATTGGAAATGGAAAATACGACGAATTTTATTCCGTCATTTAGTCTGAAATAAAATAAACGAATAAAAATATCTATAAATCATTAAGATAAAATTTAAGTCTGATGTTTCATCTTGCCAAAATAGAATTTAATTCTTTAGGCAAGCAGTGATATTTCTGTAAGCGCTTCATTCTCACTAATTAACATTTTCACGAATCATCTCGCATGCTTAGAAACATCTAAAATCTAAATAATCCAAGTTACGAATTATTTAATTTGCTAATCTAGATCAGCGCTATACATCGTTGTCACAACACGCTCCGTCTGTTCTCGCCTGTTCATATCGAGCGAACGCGATGATTGAGCGTAAACATCAGACGCGGCGCGAAAGCACGCCGCGTGCACAAATGCGGCCGTGGAAACGTGATACGTGTTACACGTGGCCGAATCTCGCGTGGGCGAAATAACAGAATGTTCGCGTGTTGCCGCGTTTCTGCTCCTTTCTCAGCGCTCCTTTTTACACGCGCATCCTCTCCCTCGTCGCTCTAAAAGTCTATCCAGACAAACTTGCATAGGTACATAACCATATGCATAAATAAAGAAACGGATTGGTCTATTTCCTTATGCATATGGACCAATCAATTCTCTTATGCTTATGTTTATGCGCTATGCAAGTTTGTCTGGATTGACCTTTACGACCCTAATCGCGAATTCGAAGTACGCTATCCTCGACGTCATCGAACGCAATTCACTACCGATCTCTGTTCAGATGAGACGACTCTACAATCCAAATGACAATTCTAGCCCGACTGGGGCTCGTACAAGCTCGTTCGTTCCGAGATATAGGGTAGCTCGTCCTCGAGAACGAAAGACGAGCGACATGAGGTCGCCGCGGGATGCAAATCGCTGATTACAAATTAAAATCGACCCTCGAGCCAGGCCCAGAGATCACGGGGCGACGGAGACGCGCGACCGGGAGCGCCTATTTCATTTTAGAAAATTTAAATTCAAATTCGGTAAAATACACAGGACGCCGAATCCGACATGCCGCTTATATGTACTATATTATATACTCATATACATATATATATATATATATACATGTATTATATATATACATTATATATAATACATATATATACATATGTATTATATATATACATATACATATATGTATGTATAGGTGAATTATGTATATACACAGATTCGGCGGCATGTCGCTGGCAGTGGCGGCGCACGACCGCGGAAAAAATCATAAAGTACACGAAATGCAAAATGCAAATGCCGCGCGACATTCACGAAAATGGGCAAAAAAGAAAAAAACAACGTATGACATGTATTGGTATTGGGATTTTTAGTCGTGACGTCACAAGGCCAAGATGGCTGGCCTATTCCTGAAAGTATTAGAGCTGTCATATGTAAACACATATAAAGCTTGTGTTTTTCATAAATAATTAATGAAATAACGGTGTTTGTGATAAAAAAAGTGCGATGGGTGAAAATTTTATTTGTTATTATTAATCTTCAATTGATAACAGGAGTGTTTAAAATATTTTTGCCTTCAAAAAATCGGTGAATTGTTTTTACATACTACATTTAGTATACAATTTATTATAACTAATATTACTTATTAACATTTAGTGAATATATTTTACTTGTTATTGTTCAGTTATTATCATATTGACTTGCCAGGCAAAACGTTATTAGTCACTCCTGTCAAAGTACGAAGAACACACTGCCCACTTTTTGGTTATCAATTCTGGTTTGGCTATTTTCAAAACTCTCCCATTCTTTTCGAACATCAATCTTCTCTATATTTTCAAACATGTCTTTTTTCTCAGTATAGAACTTTCCTTTAAGTGGAAACATGTGGAATCGCACAGAGGTATTTTTTAATCCATAGCTTTTGCAGCCAAATGCACAGCAAAAATCGCGATTTTTTGTGTCTCTAGGGGAAAACCTTGCCCCTCTGTCTTCTAGGTGTTCACCCATCGCACTTTTTTTTATTACAAACACCGTTATTTCATTAATTATTTATGAAAAACACAAGCTTTATATGTGTTTACATATAACAGCTTTAATACTTTCAGGAATAGGCCAGCCATCTTGGCCTTGTGACGTCACGACTGAAAATCCCAATATCCTGCGCGAAACGCGCGATGCATCGGAAGTCTGCGCCGCGTTACTTCCTATAGTTGCATCCCTTATTTTTGTCCGCTATTTTTTTTTTTTAGTTAATAAACAGACGCGCGCACGCATGTGTGCACGCACGCGTTGGATTACGCGTGCGTCTGATAACCGGAATCTAGATTTCATTACCATAAAGCCTTCTCTCTGCATACCGATGCGGACTCTTTCGTTTACATTAATGCAGCCGCGAGAACTAAACGTAATAGGGGTACTCAAATAAGTTAAAGTTTAACGGTTTGACAGGTTATGTCGGGTTAAAGTCGGGTAAAAAGTTGATTTTTGAACTTTTAACCCAAAGATTAATGTGATAGGTTAATAAGACACTTATATATTTTGCATATAACCTTAAAGAGTAGCGGCGTAGCGCGCCCAAAGTGTAAAAAATTAATTTTTTACCCGACTTTAACCCGGCATAACCTGTCAAACCGTTAAACTCTAACTTATTTGAGTACCCCTAATGAACCACCCGAACGTGAGTATTTCTCTTCGAACGCAAAAAAAATAGCATAAAAATATTCTGATGATACCACCGACGCGGCTCACTCGGATTACTTAATTAACGACACATCGTAAGACAACAAAATAACAAAATTTGTCTCTTCGTCAAAATTACGATGTTGTCGTCGTATTGTCAGAACTACATTGTATTAATTATGTGCTGATTACGACGCCGCGATGTAATTTTACAACTAAACTTATACGCGTCACGGCTCCCTCAGAGTTAAATCACTATTTTGCCAAAAGAACGTTATAATTTTAACTTGAAAAGAACGCATGATTCTGGAAGGCCGTAAATCCATCAGAATTATAATGCTAACAGTAGAGCCAAGTGCCGTAATCCTATACGACGAATTCGCGGAGGCGCGCGCTTCCATTCCATCATCGAAAGCCATCGTCCAGGTCGGTCCGACACGCTCTCGCAGAGACGCGACATTGTTCGAAACAGGAATTCGAAACACGTGGTGGGTATGCAGTCGCGGTTGTGATCGCAGTCGCGGCAGTGGCGAGTGGAAAGTGACTTATCGTGTCGGACGATCATGAAAATGCACAAGGACGTAACGCGCGAAATGTACGGTCGGCACCCGGCATCGACCAGATTCGAGGTTTAATGGAGCTTCCGCGTTGAAATCTCGCCGCGGCTGATATAACACGTGACAGCGGGCGTCGTGAAGCATCTCGCCGTGTCGTGTTCAAGTTCTACGAGGTACAATTGACATGACAAGGCTGGTGTCAATTCATACCCTGTGATTATTTTTAACTAATAACAATAATTACAAATGTATAATTACGTTGAAAACATTTGTCATAACTTTGCTCGTCTTGCTTATTTCGCCTGCATAATTATATTAAACTTTCTCAATCTGTCATAATAACAAAAAGCTCGTAATTTTAGAATCATAATACATGTACGAGTTTAGATATTATAAAAGATTGTATCTATTTTTTTATTCCTAATGTTATTACTTATTGATG
Organism: Temnothorax ravouxi; assembly: GCA_030770255.1. Classification (NCBI taxonomy): domain Eukaryota; kingdom Metazoa; phylum Arthropoda; class Insecta; order Hymenoptera; family Formicidae; genus Temnothorax; species Temnothorax ravouxi. The sequence continues at coordinate 58,181 of JASTWP010000282.1, read as the reverse complement.
CGATTTATTTCAGCTCTAAACGAAATTGGAACCAAGAGCGAGATACTTGTTTAAAGCAATAACTTCTTTGTTTATTGCAGCATTCGGGAAGAGTCTGCTAAACCGCAATGCAGTTTTCACATTGAAATCGCTTTCGAGCTGGCATAACACGTGACAGCACGGTAGTAAAACTTTCGCGGTATCACGTTTAAGCTCGGCGAGGCACGGCATGCTACGTAATTTCGCATTAATTCGTATGGGTTACACCGCGATAGGAATAATTTTATCGGATGCAGCTATGTACTAGCCGGAAGAGATAACGTTTGTAAATTAGTAATATCAACAACTTGAAATATAATTCTTGACCTATATCCTTGGCATACAAAACTAACACGATTGTCGGTGTCCTAAACGTTTTGCTCTAAAAATTTTGTCCTAAGCCTTTGTCAAAAAAATACTCTTAATAATTAATAAAACAATAAAAGTTCAAGTAAGATAAATATCTAGTAAATATATAACTATATATGATATTTTGTATATCATATGAATCGTTAAATATTTTAAATAATAAAATGTACAGACGTGACGTCCAAACACGTGCGACTATTCTCAAAGTCCACAATTATACTAACTGCAATCACGTTGACTTTTTACTAATGAACGACAAGCGACAATGTATCTTGGCATACGAAGAAGACACTTGGCAACGACATTGAATACCAAGAATATATAACTGATTCTTTGCGGATTAAACTGACGTGATCTGAGTGATATCTTGTTTTAGCAAATTAGAATTTTTAGATAATAATTTTATTCATTTTATAACCAATTATAGTTCTTTGAATAAATCACTAAAGTATTGTCAGAATTAATTAATAAGTGAAGTGAATTAATAAGGTGTTTTAATTATACAACTGTAAGAGAATATCAAATCAAGGTTTTGATCTAAAATCTTCCATGTTGAGCAAAACTCTATCCATATATACTTTAATATATAATTTAATTTGTTATATTTTTTTCATACAAGAATCACACAGTAAAAATATAAAAATTTCCCAAATGCAACCGTTGATAACGCGTTGGAAACCAATTTCCATAATCCAACATACGATTTTCACGCTCCTAACATATTAACTGTTTCTTTCCATGAATTAGACGAGGTTTTCGAATTTTATATTTTATTCACAAAATATAATTACCTGTTTTACATTTTCATCCGCGAAAGATAATTACCCATTTTACATTTTCATCCATAAAATATATATACATGTTTTACATTTTCATTTGCAAAATACATTTACATATTTTACCTTCCTATCCGTAAACTGTATTTACATATTATAAAAAGATACGTGTATTATATGTCTCTTCGCGTAACTATCTGACACAAGTTTCCGATGCAAACAACACGCGTTGAGTTTTAGCTTTGACAACGTAGAGGGACGAATCTCTGAATGAAGAGAAAGCGAGGGAGAAAGGAAAGTCGCGGACGGAAAGAGCTTTCGCAAATTCGAACCATATGGAAGATCGTAAAGAGGCGACGACTCCGGTCGCCCCTGCGATTCGGCAAATGGATATTACTGACTAGGTCTTATGTCCTGCTAGCTGTCAGTAGTCGACGTTCGTATACAAAGAGAGAAACGAGACAGGGAGGAAACGAGCGGCGAGGGTGAGAGGCGGAGAGCACCGAGAGAAGATACAAGGGGAACGAGGCGAGGTTAATGGAGTGGAAACAAATTTAAAAATTCCCCCTGCAGGATTGACTCCCCGTGCGGTTGTGAGCTCGCGCAGCAATACGCGGATATGCGCGCCGGCGCGGCGCATAGGTAACTGTAAATGCAAGTTACGGCGGAGGTAACTATGTATTTACGGACCTGTGTATACGCGAGAAACAAACAAGTCGAGAGGCGTTTCATATACACGTAGACTTTTGCTTCTCACCGGTTCTCTCGAGGAACACGGTATCGCCTTGTCTTCGTTTCGCCGCGCAAACAATCTTCCGGCACGAGCGTTACCGCGCGATAACGACGACAACAACGACGAAGACGGAGACGATGACGACGACGACGACGCTGTTGCCCGAGAAAATTGCATTCGTAAGTACTATCGCGCGCACACGCGACGTGTTTTCGGAGGTGGATCGTAATAAGCCGCGGGCATGTCGAGACGCAAAACCGGAAATGCTACGTCGGTTCCAAGGAACGACAGCAAACGTGTGGTAACAACGACACAAAATTGCACTGTGCATTTGTCGCAGTACCGTTGTATGACATCGGACGGGTTATCGTATCGGGGATTTCATCCTGGAACAATTCCACGACGGAAGCAAGTCTCAATAATGGCAGAAATAACTTGCTGACTCTGGCGACTCGAAGTCGATCTATTTTTTGTCTTAAAATATTATAAATTAATAATCTCTACAGATCACGCTTGAAAATAAAATGTCAAAAAGCTATATAAGAAACGTATACTTTTTATATTTTTTTCATAGATATACTTGTGCGTAATTTAAAATGTCTCTGAAAAATTTTTTAAACACTCTATATGACTTTCACCAGAAGCTGCTTCACCAGTAAGAAAATCAGAAGCAAAATGCTTTAAAACTTCATTATAATGTAATTCCAACAATCTTCGCATTCCATGAATACTCGGTTCCAGAAAGAATCCACCAATGTTTATAAGGAACGTTAAAAACGCACTCTGCTCGCTAAAAATGTACAAACGACGCGACCAAAATTCGTTTCCAGTATCAGTCGCTGCACCGAAGAAATTCTCAGAGAAAAGGAAGATTAAGGGGGGAGAGAGAGAGAGAGAGAGGGAGGGAGGGAGAGAGGGAGGGAGAGAAGCAAAGAAGGAGGGAGGGAGAGAGGGAGAGAGGGAGGAAGAGAGAGAGAGAGAGAGAGAGAGAGAGAGAGAGAGAGAGAGAGAGAGAGAGAGAGAGAGAGAGAGAGAGAGAGAGAGAGAGAGAGAGAGAGAGAGAACGGAGATGGAAAGGATTATGCCATCTTCATTCTCCTACGAAAAGACAAATGGAAGACGGAGAAAATAGAGTTTGCGCGAAGGGATGCAGAGAGGCAGGATGAATATTCGTCAATCGGTAGTGAGAATATAGTGCGTTGCGCGCGCGGCGCGCCGCGCCGTATCAATGCATCCTCGCAGCCATGCCGGATTTAATATAAAACGATTTTACGAACAAAATAAAAAATCCATTAATCGCTTGCGATTGGACCGTCGCGAGGGTAGGCAGATGATGTATAGGGCGGTCCGCGGCTTAACGTACAATAAAGGACTCTCACGGGGGCGTCAGCGATAGGTCACGGCCTACCATCGTTTCTCCTATCGTTATTGCGTATATATTATTCGACCATCCTGAGAACGAACGACAAGGGACCGCCGAAATACATATTGTAACGATCCAGAGAATCTCGGAAAAAAACTAACTATACGGGTATATTATACTGACGATGACGCTTAATCCTTGAATGTCTAGCTACAGTTCTTTTTTCTCTATCAATATTTAAAAAATCCGTCTAAATTTAATTTCAGTTTTCTAAACTAAATTACAGAGAGATTCTTTACATATACATATACATTGAATGAGATAGAAATTGAACTGTATAAATAATCTTTTATTTTGTTCAAGAATTGAATTTCTTTTAACATTACGTAAAGTTTTAAGCAATCAAAGATTCTTGGTTTACTTTCTGCTTAAAGGCTGTGGTATATAGTGACATAAAACGTGCTATTTTTAATACTTAAAGATATTGTGATAGATACCTATCTCTCATCTCAAGATTATCCTTATTCCCGGTCCGTATGCATAAGTTAAACATCGCATCTGGAGCAGACCCGCATCAAAGAAAAGCTATATGTTTTATCGGCGCGATAAAACACGGCGTGGCCGCATACGAAAGAGGTTCTTGGAGCAGAAAAAGGACGATCGCTGACCGGACAGAATGGAGTCAGGGGAACAACATTGTAGGTCCCGGCAGGCACAGCCAGGAAGCACATTACGCGCCAAAATGTATAAGACTTGGAAAAGCATAACGGTTGTTTTGGTGGAGGTTATTTTCCGGACGGGCGATCTCGTCGACCCAGTGTACTTCGGGGAGACACTACCCTCTCGCTTAAGAAGACGTTATGCTGGCCCTTCTGTAGGATGCGCGGGTCATACGGTAGGGCACATCGCGCGTTTATTAGACAAATATGTCCGGTCTTATCTCTCGATTACCATTTGGGTAAAATACAAACGTCGTTCGTGCTGACTATGTATTATTCTCAGCAAAGTTTAAGTCTATAATAAGATAAACGATAGCAGCGAGACTATTTTGTTGGAAAACGTAGTAGAAAAAATCTTATACTAGATTGTAATCTCTTATTTCGAGTTAAGTAATACATAACTCATACATAAGTAATAATACATACTTAATAAAATGTCACTATCTCATTCAATAAAAATTGTATAAATTGTATTGTTTAAAAAAATGTAAACAAAGTAAATTCAAGTATCTAAATGATTAATTGTAATTGTAAATTAAAAAATGCAATTTTTACGACGAGAATACTCACGTCGTATATTTCAATCTCCAAAATCCAGGATTCTCTCAATGACACCGTACAACTCGAAATAAGAATCGGGTGGGTGGACCAACGCTTGACTGATCGCGGGAATGACAAAAAAGAAAACGCCACGTGTCCTCTGGGTGATGGTGTAATGACAGATCGTGGTGATATAAGTGGAAGAGACAGAATACCGAGGGACGACCCCGACAATCCCACACACTCGTTCCCGTTAAGAAAGCCGTCTCGATGGAATCCACATCGCGCGTTCACTACGTCATCCACATTTTGCGAATCTAAGTTTCCTCATCGATGTGCGTCGATTCGCTTCGTCACAGTCTCACGACGACACGCGATATTCCGATCCAACACGGTCGATGATATCATAAGGTATATTAAGACGTTATTGACGCGTCAGTGTTTTCCGCGAGTGCATCGTCGCGAATCAAACATTGCGTGTAATTCTGTTTGCTTTTGGGTTACGCAACATTGTCGTGATGTCGACGGCATATACAGCATATACAGAACTCGGCTGTGTATGTTCATAAGAGACACTCACAAACCTCAAAGGAGAAGCACTAATCTCTTTGAAAATAAAGCAAGAATGTTCGAACGGATACGTATGGAAAGAAATCTACCTTTTTATATAACCATCATAAAAAAATATTACATTCTTTTGAATTATTATAATTTTCTTTATCTATTTTAACCTAATAATATTCAATTTTTGATCATAATTTAATATTCGATCTTTTGAAAAAAATCTATCCCTGTATATATCGTGCCTTCATATAAAAAACCTGATAACATCAAATATGTATATTACTATTTTATAGCAAATTTTATAATGTTACATATTTACATTGATGACGAAACTAAACTGTTATATTCGACTTCTTCACTCATTGCAGCTAAATGAAGCGGTATACATTTGTAGAACGCGGCTATGATTTATTATTAGGTGATGCGTCATATTCTGTTCCATTAGGCGCGCAACCCGGCGACTACATGAACAATTAACGACGGAATAATCGGTGATAAGAGTCACGAACGCTCGCACGCACGCAGTCAGACAGACACAGCCTTGACGAGCAGTGGACATCCGTTTAACTTTGTGTATAGCCCACGCATGCGTGTATTTCGGTGCACGCGTTTGTTGAACGTTAGTCACTCGATACAGAAAGAGAGAGAAAGAGAGAGAAAGAGAGAGAGAGAGAGAGAGGGGGGGGGAGAGGTCTCCGCTTTTATACATCGGTGAAAGCAGCTGGACGGATAAAAAAATAGCAATATCCATCGTCTTCCACTTGGACGTTGCCAATGATGGAGAGAATTTTTTCGCACGCACTGCAGAGTTATCGATATCTCACGCACGTGTGTATACGTTGTTTTTTCTTTATCTCCGCTCTTTCAACGCGATTAACGACGCGCAGCAGCTGTCGACAATCACTGGAATGGCCGACCTTGTGATGTCCGCGCGAATATACGGACAGTTAAAATCGCGACGGTAAGTTAGATGAGCGCGCGGCTGCGGACGTCGCTTTTAACTCGCGTGACGATGCGCGATGCGGCGATCGGTGCGACTTGGGGATATTACGTACCTGCGTTTCTCGGAAGTGACATAGTCATTCTATAAAAGACGCGAGAAATGATTTAATGAACGCTAAATGCGCGAGCAATAAAACAGACAGGTGAAAAATGCAGCGCTTATACCGTAACCGAGTAACTCTTAAAGAGGGTCATGCCTTTTTCTCGTTAATTCTGATATGTTTAAATGTTTTTAAACTTTCACGAACGCAAGCGCAGCTTTTAGATTTTTGTACTCTCAAATATCCATATATTCTGTGTTTTGCGTCTAAAAGACGTATCTTGTCATGTCCATCCGCTTCTCGATTCCATCGAGGCTCTGATGCGCTTCACTTCACCGATGGTCGTATCCGTAATCCATTCCACTCCGCAGCGCGTCGTCGGGTAACAAAGTCAACGGCATTAGGCATTAGCCAGGTGCGTCCGTTCCGGTCGAGATAATAAATCCCGCTGTTCCGGATCCGCGACGTCGAGAACGACGCGCACTCTTCTCCTTTTCTCTTTCTTTCTCGCGAAAGAAAACGATGTCGGCGACGCAGTTCACCTCGCAAACCTCCCGGCTCCACCCGCGGAGTTCGACGTACGGGATAATATAGAGGCGGAGGGATGAGATTCGCCCTCTCCCGAACGGATCTTGCACCTGGGTCCATCCAGGTCCATCCCTCGAGACCGCCGGTGGTCGATTTCGCGTGCGCGAGAGGTAGAATCGACGGCGATCTATCTATGCCTTGTTGTCCGCGCGTACACAGAACCAACCATTTACGATGTCGTTGTCTCGCGCATCCCCGAATAATTTACAAGTCCAATACATCGGATTTTTCTACGAAAGCTCGAGCAATTGTTTTTGCAATTTTAGAAACTGCAATGCGAAGCGAATTGTGATCGCCCCCTCTTAAATCACCATGGCCATTCCGCACAGTAAAATCTAAGTATTTAATCTACAATGATTTAGTATTAATATTTAGACATACTGTAAAATATGTATACAATATACGTTCTAAATAAATGTAGAACCTAATCTTTAACAATAATTTCAAAGAATATTTCACTATAGCCGTATGGTGACTTATGAAGATCACTATTTAAAGATCATGTTTAAAGAAAAGATTAATCGCATTCTTTTGCAATCACTTTGAAGATATCGTCGGCGCAAAGTCGGTCCGTGAAAAACTAAACTCGTTCGAAAAAAAGAGGTCGAGAAGAGCGACGTGGCGTGTCAGGCAGTGTCGCGTCACGTCACTTCAAGTTATGTTTCGTCACGTCATTTCAGAAAATATAGCACGGCGATTCTCTCCTACGGAAATGGATATTTAGCGGAAGGAAACAGCGCGGCCTGACCGAGTTCCTTCGTCGCATTAGTCGTATACATATACGTTTTCACGCAATAACGAAATAATATATTGCACATGACAAGCAGTAAAACGCGCGATCACTCATCTATTCTGTGTATTGCACGTTATAAAGTTTGCATGTCGAAAATGCAGAAAAATCTTTTCTTTTTCTTGAAGAAATTTAGCGTCGACCTTTCTGTAATAACTGGATATTTATAGAATTCCATCTTTTCGCAAAACTGCGCGAATTCGTTGTTGCTACATTCGGTGTGTATCGTGCACTTCGAATTTCAGGATCGATCGAAGCTCGCGAAATGCGTTCCTTCCTCTCTCCCTGTGCGACTTTCACGACGCAAATTCAGAATAACCTCGGAAAATGCAACGTCTCCAGGAGTGCACTCTGAATATAATATAACTCCCCGCGGCGGAGAGAAGCTTTTCTCCTACTCCGACGAACCGACATCTGACTTCTCGTGTATCACAAAAGAGAGAGAGAGCTGCGCCGGAAGCCCCGTGCGTGCTCGTGAGGCTCGCGGGCAGATTTCCGTGTGGCGCTTCGTTTGAAGTGGTCCCGATGTCCCGAATCCCATTGCAACAGTCAGTTTCGGTCCAGCCTCGCGTAAAGTTCAGCACGATGTATGCAGATGCGTCCGATTTATCAACTACATACGGCTACTTACAAATACAGCGCGTAATGTTCCGAAGCTTAGCCCGTATTCGCCTGCGTAGGAGAACTAATCCTCCGAACACACCATCTACGGCCCCTTACCTAATTTGAAAGTCATACCAATTTGAGAGTCTGAATATCGATCGATATACTGCATAATCTCGCAAAGTGTAAAAAAAAACTTATAAATAAAATAGCCACAAAGATCTCGATAAGTTAATTACTCATAAAATAAAATATACGCTACAAGAAAATGATCTGTACAAACTTAATTCCATTATCGATTAAACTAAATTTTAGGACAACTCTTTTGCATTTCTCCAGCTTTTTAATTTTATCAAACAAACAGTGTTGCTCGTGACGTTAAGCTAAGAATGTATAGCAACGAGAACAAGAAGAGTGCAGACAGATGAAGTCTAGATTGAGATACATCATCCGCGAGAAACATTCCGACATATATGTATATCCGCAATTATAGGATAATTTCTCGTAATTCCGTAATTAGTATTTCTTGTTACTCTATCCGTGTGTGTCAACCAACTAAACAAAAGCTTGTTACAAGCTGACTTGGATATACCTTTATTCTACGCCCGCGGTGATATACGCTCGGAAGCTTTTCGGAGGTAGGGTACAGTAATTCAGCTGATGTACATTATGCATACAGTACGCGTCTCTTGCACGGCTATAGCAAAGCTCGACCAACGACGTCGCCGCTGATGCGCGACGCAGCTTGCGTAACGCACGCCGCAACGCCACGCCGGCTGACCCACATGCGTGGTCTTTATTTAAACTGGTTTCCTCCTCGGCGTCCTTTAGACCCGACTTTCGTCTGTGCTCCGGTCGCCGGGTCACCGGATTCGGGCGCGTCATTTTCCGCGAGACCGCAGCTCGGGAAAGGTCGGCTTGTACACATGTTTGTAAATATCTCGCAAAAAAACAATCCGATTAACCCCTGTGGTTTGAGATGACGCTGCACAAAGAATATAAACGGTTATCTTATAAAAATCTTTTCCCTTTAACATTGTTAATATTTTTAATAGTTTTCTCAAGATCTTCTTTCCAAGATTTAATGAAACTAGCCTATAATATTGTCTATATACGATATATGTAATGTATATTCTTATTATTTCATTTCTATTAATAATGCAACATACGCCGCAAATCCAAGTGTGTTATTTTTACACATTTAAGTGTGCATGTAAAATCGTGTAGTCACTTTTTACGCATTTGTGTCTTTTTTATAATAATGTACGATGGAAGTAATTGCGAAATCACTTCTTCGCGTAGGCTACGGTGAAGTTCGAATTTCTTCGCGGTAGACTTATGAAACCGCGAAAATTTCAATTGCAAATGCCCGTCGACTTTGATACCGAAGGGAATAACGAGCTTCCGAGACGAGCGTTTTTTAAGCATCAACGCGATCCCGCCTCGTCGAATATTCTTGTTTCTCAAACGTATGTAAAGTTTGAATAATACAGCACAGAGAAGGCGAAGAGGTAGCGCACAAAAAGGAGCAACGCGGAATAAAAATGCATCATTTTATGTTTCTATCGATCCCGCTACTCTTGCATCGACATCGTACGGGTTTCGAGGTCTCTTCAGAGTAAAAATAACGATACAACGATAAAAAACAATTATAATTTATAGTTATAAATGCACACATTGTACATTTTATATAAATCTATTCAAACTCTATAATGCAGCAAACATATTTTATCTAATAGATTGTGAATATCAATCGCAATTATTTAATCATCTTCACAACCTTCATGTCTTGTATATTATATCTATATAATAATTATTGACGTTATCTCCAGATCATCAAGATCTTTTTTTTTGTAAGCTATGAGCAATTGCGAAGAACTACCGAAAAACTTGAATATCATTAAAACAATTATCTCGCTCCGACTTGTTCTGATTAACACGCATATTACTTATTATAATTCAAACGCAAATCTGATACTCCTCTTCTCAATTACGCCCGCGTAATACTACGGATATACTCAGACAACATCGTAATACGAGCGCGCGTATCAGATTTCGCATCTCCTAATCGAACAAGCGTTGCAAGCGTTGCTTTATTTCTAGCTGTTTGCACGCTATCATAAGACAACCTGCTTTTATATCATGAGGTGGATAGTAATTCGATTCTGGAGAAACGAAGAAAAACTTTCCTTTCGTCGAGCCACTCACTCGCCCAGAAATTCATCCCGTTGCGAAACGCGTATAATGGGACGATTGCCAAACTTCCCAACTACTTGGAAATCGCATCATTTATTGTGTCAAACGCTACGATGGATATCGATGTCTTATTGAGCTCGAAGAAATTTTTCCAATACCATAACAACACATGAAAGTTCTAAAGAGTTAAGAAATGTTAGATACTCTCCGCCCTCGTATATCTTTCTCCACTTTCTCTTATATCGGAATATCATTTTTAGCATTTTGACGTTTGTCGTCAACCATTTCGCGTTGAATACGAATATCCTTGGCACTTATACCACGGACGTTTGTAAGGAAGAATACAAATTCGCAACGTAATCTTCATGAGTAATCAACGAGCATACTCCCGCGGGACTCGAAGCTGCTACAACCGATATACCGTTGTCGCGACAGTGCAGCAGGTCGTAGAGACAAGTTCCTAACCAGCCGGGGTTGTTCTCTCTCGAGAAGACACACTACGAATTCTCGGAATTCTGTCGCGATGCACGCGCGCGACCGTATTCCCAAATTGATCGCGACAGCGATGGCGACGGGAATGAGGGAAAAGGGAGGTGGAAGAAACATCCAGCTGAATTCCGCCGGTTCTCACATCGCCGAACAAGTGCACGAATTCCGTGAGAGTAGTCGAAAACTATGAATACGCCGTATGTCGGGGGTGTATTCGTGTACAAATCACGGGGGAAGGCGCGCTGGTTCTCCCTCCCACGCTGGAAAGCCACCCCGTCGTCGTCTCGCGTGTCTCTCACCTTTCACCCATCCCGTGTCATTATCATGCAAACGGTGATTTTCCACGATTCATAATGCAACGCATCCAAACGTCAGGTGTCGCAAAGCTCATGCCTAACTCCGCAGAAGGAGGAATGAACGGTGCTCGATTAGAGAAAAGAGGTTTGATTCATTGCGTTCGCGATGCGGTATGAATATAAATCATCGGACTATATACGTTGTAAGAAAGGAATGAGACGAGCTGTCGTTTCTCACCTGGCGAAACCACGTGATTAATCCAATTCATCCAGAAGTTATCTATTACAGCGGTCTACATCTAAAAATAGTCTACGAAATCAAACAAATATTTTCATTCTAATTATTCTAATTTTAATATTCACTCTTTTCTTTGATATCGAATCTTTCAGAAGCTCCATTTGGCGGAATAATTTTACGGAGAATGCCAAAAGAATATCACATCTCATCATCCACATTTCAGAACTAAAACTTTAATCTAGTTTTAAGGAATTATTGTCGATATTTCCATATTCATATAGATACATCGGCTTATGTGTAAAAAGCTTGTTTACAGTAAAAATCATGCTAAGGCTGTACTAATTTGTTAAATCCAATGCACACATATGTATATATATATATATATATATATATATATATATATAATAAAACATACATAATATAAAGCTGTTTAACATACATAATATAAAACGGTAAACTCTGTTCAACGAACACGACGGTAACACAAAAGGATTAACAGACGCCCGCGCCGTCTGACCGAAGGATGAGCAACTCTCGTCCCTTAATCATAACAATACCAAATGTTACTCGATGATAACTGTATTAGGGCCGATAAAATACTAGGCTTGTGCACCCTCCTGGCTTTCCGCTTGTTTGCCGAGTCGAAACGCCCCGCCGCGCAAACATTCGCGCAGACCATACAAGCCGCTATCTTCTTTCCCCTAGGAAACTACGGTCGCGTGAGTGGCATTACGGGATTATTAGCGGACGGAAACTCCGCAGCCGTCTGTCCTATATCGGGAGCAGTTTCCTACATATTTGATGAGGAATGGCTATACAACGAGGCGCGCGTTACCATCACTCTTTCTCCGTTCCCTTATGGTTCGCCACGTGAGTGCGTGAAACTATTTCAGAATCGATACTTCGCAAGCATCGAGAATATCTTTTCTCCGAACAGCTTTTCGCCCAGATTTACGCTATTTCTCATACGACCATAATCGACAACTTATTGCGACGAGAAACTCAAATGTACACAGTAACGCATGACAAAGCGGAAATGATAATTAAATTAACAGAAAGTTTTCTTTATGTTAAAAGATTTCTTGCTTCCTTGGTCACACTTGGCCAAATAGGGTCGTGACCATTATCGTAAATTATCGGCAAATTATTCGGTTTGCATAATTTAAAACAGACGCAACCAGTTGATGTAACGTCGAGTTATTAAACGAAGCGATACTGTGCTCATTGCTTTTATCGTCGCGTATTAATTTAACGTTGGCTCACCGAGTTAATGGCTGTCATGCTGCTAACTCGACCTGGATCTGTGTCCACTAGCCCGCTGTCACTCTGTAACAGAAACAGGAAGACAATTTAGAGAACGGGAAAAATCGATAATTTCTCCTATTGTTATTTGCATTCGAGCTAAATTTCGTATATCACTATCATGCGTTAAAGCGCGTTCGAGATTCGTGGAGATCGAAAGAAGAGTTATACAAAAAGGATATTTTTTCTCGCGCCATTGTAATATCGCCGTTTACGTGTTTTCGAAGCACAGAAGCAAATAATTTCCAAATGCAAAATTGCAAACGGGGCATATTGTTAACAATTTCGGAAATGCAATATTGTGGAAAGTGAACAACATTCATATGAAAATCATTCGAAAACTGCGAAATCCCAACGCATGTGAAAGCCGAGTGCACTCCACCATCCGCTATGAAATTTTCTGGTATAATCACTCGCCGCTAGAACTGGGTTTCATCAAATGTATACTGTTTTTCCGTGTTATTGCTCCGTGATGAATTAATCAAAATCAAGTTTCACGTTTAAGCAGATATAAAGTGTATCCAAAAATTAAAATAAAATATTAACGTTATATATAAATTTATCTCACCGTCCAAATATTTCAGTACATATTTTCTATGTTACAAATATAAATAAATTCTTATGTAGGCGCAAAAATATCTCAAATTTCGTTACAGCGTAGGTCGAATTACACGAAGTAACGCGGAAACGCGATATAAAATCGAAGCGGATATAAAATACTTCAAACAAATGTTCCCGTCGAACAAAGCTCTCAAAGGCTCTGTGGCATTTTTCCTCGTCGGTCAATGCGCTAAACATTCTTTGCACTCCGCATATCGCATTTTATGAATGTCTGTTTCTTTCATTCGCCCAGGCGTTTCAATCTCGCGAAGCTCGCCAGCGAGGCGCGTTTGCCCGAATTCGTTCGCGAATTTTTACCGTCCGATATAACCGTCCCAGCCTGCCATCGGTCATTCCCGATGGATCTGGATGGTGGAAACCGGGATTACCGAGACGGAAATTCTCCGGAAAGGAAATGACGGCGAGTTGTTCGGGCGTGTCGGGCGAGGGAGGAGTACGTTGACGACGACGATGACGACGACGACGTCGAGAGAAACCGAGAAATCGGCCTCGTAGAGGGTGCAGCGAAGAAATAGTACAAAGGATGGGGGGCGGCAATGGCGGTGGCGGCTGCGGAACCGAGACGAAAGAGCCAACGTGCAAATGTCGTTCTGAACTTTGATCGTAAAACAGCGGCAGACTTCTCGGGTGGGTGGAGCATCCGTCTTGAACCGCAGCCAAATCGGTTAAGCGCGAATAAATTTCCGTGTCAAACTTCGTATGAACGAAGGAGCCGACGGTTCCTGCGTGTCGGGTGTCGGGCAAGGTTGGACCTGTGCTGGCGGAAATGGAACGGCCCGGTGGGCTCTAATGCCTACGCGCGGACAAAAGAGAGCGTGAAACTAAGAAAACAAAAAGGAAAAGAAGGAATATATGTTCGCATCAATGCCTATATAATAATATAATATTAATTGTTGACATTGTTGTACAATGCGTGATAAAAATATAATCGTAATGCAACACATTACTGTATTTTCTAATAACAGTTTTTTTTTTAATGGTATATACTGTTGAAAATATTTAAAACATTGCACTAATAAATTGTATATGCACAATTTTGAACATTACAAACAAATTGCAAATTCCATAAATTTTTATTTTATTTAATTAAAACTTACAATTAGTACTTTATTAAAATTTTTTATTAAGTAATTACAGTCTTCTCATAAAGTATCTTATCATTTATACAACAAGTTTATTTTAACCCTTCGTCCCGCATATAAGTGGATCGTTTTCGTCCGGGCGAAAATCAAATGTATATAGTTGTAACTTTTGATAACGGGTAGAAAGGGCGTCACTGCGCATCCGTAAAAAAAGTTATGCTCCCCGAGAACCCGCCTACCGAGTTTCAAGTCGCCAGTCCCCCTCTGGCCGTCACAGGAGACACGTAATTCTTGAAAAAACGAGGTTTGCGGCGAACACTTAAACACTTTATTTCAAAATAATTGCATGCAATATTTTTTTTATGAAAGGTACGCTTTTCCCCTTCAATTTCTTTTTTTATTTATTTCGATATCTTTATTTGTCTTAAAGTTATGATTTTTTAAGAAAAACATGATTTTACTAAGTTGTAGTTGGTCCATTTTTTAAATAAAAATTATGTGAAAAAATTAAACTGCTTATAATTTTATGATTGATACTTCAATTTGAAGGTTTGAATTACCTCCATGAATTTTTTCAGATTTTTTGTAACACTCACTTAAAAAAAACGTCAGGACGAAAACGACCCACCTATGCGGCGTAAAGGTGCCAAAAAAACCTATGCAGACAAAGGGTTAAAAATAACTTTCTAGATAAAATATCTGAACAATAATAAAAGGCACAATATACGTGCCTTTAAATAATTAATCATTAATTTAACTTATATTTACTGTTTTCTCGATTACTTTGTGTAGAACATGTGCCGTTTTCGTAGACCAACTGCCCATATAATAAATGGTAATAAAAATCAAAAGCGCAGCACACAGCGAGAAATTTCCCCCGAGTCATTCCATGTCGAATAAAAGCTCAACTTACATATTGTTCTAACGAGCAGAGAGCTCGCGTATAATGAATAAACAGCAAACGCCAAAGGGAGTTTCGCGCTACGCCATTACGTGCCAACGTTGCGAAACGCGCAGCAAAAAGACGCGGTACCTAACTGTCGGTTTGTCTAACAGAGGCAGACGAAGGATAACCGAGGCATGACGAAGATGTAAAGGTGTCGTCCCGGGATGGTGCCCGAAGAATACAAAGTCGCAGGCCGTAGTGGGCGACTAAAACGAAAAGTCATAAAACGTATTATGACCGCCTCATAATTTACGGCGAAGCGACCCGCGCGAAATCGCCGTCGACTTTCCGCCACCGGATTTATGACATGACGAAGCAATGTGCATGCACATTGTTTCGCTATGCAGTTTCGTCGAGCGGTGAGGAGAACCTACGGTAATCAATTATCGAAGTATTTAAGTTACAAAAAGATCGCTTTAATTAAATCTATTGTGTCAACTTTAAAACAGCATAACATATTATTAAAAACAGAACGCAAATTTTATTAATCAATAATACATCAAAATATTGAAAAAAAATACCAGAGAATAAAAGCAAATATACGAAATGTTAATTATACATAATTATATATAAATAATCTCTTATAATCCACTCAACTCCTCTCAATTCATTGTCGGTCACTCGTCATATTTGCATAATACAATTTGCGATGATGCTACAAGTTTTAACTATATAGGTTTTATTTGACGATTTATCTTAATTTCAGTCATCGATAAAATTATACGTATTTTTCGTACGAAAACGAGGATTGATGTTCTCGGCAAGTGAAGTGCAAGTCATTGTGCGAACACCTTAATTTCAACGTTGTTTGGAAGGACTGATTCGACAACGATTCGCCTGCGATCCTGCGGTCAGGCCGATTATGCGGCGTCACGAGGCTGAATGAGAATCCTAATAGAACACGTCAACGCATGTCGAGCGACATATATAGCGAACACGAAAGGTCGTCAGAGCTTCATTAGCTCTAGCTCGACAGCCTGGAGGGTTAAAGTTAGGCGAATGTTATTAACGTTCTACCTAAATCCCTCGGCTATCCTCTGAAACGCGGCGCATCGAGTACGGAAATGGGCACGATACGTGAGTCAGGCTAAACGGAAGATAGTTAGAACGCGACGCGTCCTCTTGCCCCCTCTCGCTCTGAATTTACGGATATCCGTATATCGGATATCCGACGTTCGGCATATCCGCAGGTCTCCACAGTCGTACAGTCGTTCGATAACCTAAAATTCCGTCCGGCAATCCCATTTTTTTTTAACTGATGTTTTACCATTAATGAAACCGTAACAAAGTAATGCGATATCGAAGCGCGATAAAATTTAGCGGAGTAAATTTGGCGATATGATGCGCAGAAAAATGGCAATGATTAATTTAGATCATCTATCGAGCGCAACATCCGTAACTACACGGGGAAGCCTGAATTAATCGCACATTTGTGAAATGCGGATCATTCCGGATTGCTGCAAATGAATATCGGGTAACGCCAAACGCCGCGCAAATCTCGTTCGTGGCATATCCAATATTCGGAAATCGCGTTTTCCGGGTAACGGATTATAAGCAAATATTATAGCATTCAATATTGCACAACACTCCAACGCACGGTATAAAAAGCGCTGTTAGAGCATTACGATTCATTTTCGTCGATTTTAATGAACAACTAAGTTCATAAAAAATATCAACGAACAAAAACATGTAGAAATTAGCGCAATTATTACTAACTCAACATTCATGATTGCATGAACAAACTCAATTCGTTTATTCAACGAGCTCCGAGCTCGGAGCAGACATTTCCAATGGAAGAAACGAGGACGTGAAGAGCGAACTATTGCCGGCGACCATTTTTCAATATTAAAGAGGCTTTAGGGATGATTTAAATAAGCTCGAGAAAGCTCGGTGGTACGCGACCTGAAAAGTCGGACTTCTTCGATTTATGGGAAGACGCCGGAGACAGCTTAGAGTCTCTCTCTTTGCGCGCTCGCATTTAAACCTCGCCCTATCTGTACGCTGTTTCTCTTTGCTACTTCTCTTTGCGCCACCTCGTCTCTCCTTTTTATCGCTCTCCGGATCGCAGACGCGAAACCGTAAAAACCGAAGTTTATTGGCGCAAGGCTGATCAAGATTGTTGTTCAGATAAGGAGAAGTACAACTTCGTTCGATTCACGTAATCCGTTCGCTCAACACGTATATACAACCAAAGTTCCTTTGATTTCCGTACTTTATAAATTACTTAATTAAGACTTGTTATAGGTTTATACTACGACAAAAATTGTCAATTATATTGATCAGATTCAAATCCAAACACTGACGAAATAGATCACGTGGAATCTTTTTCAATTACTGCATATCATAATTGTATGTGCTTTTGTAAGAGAACAACCGAAGAAATATTTCCCGATCGATCAAAGTAGCGCCTTGAAAATCATAGGAGGAGAGTCACAGTGTATTAAAAACTTTTCAAAATCATGTTGACAAAAAGAACAGCTCTTTGGTAAACGGAAAGTGCAATGCGAAAGGTTGATTGATGTAGTCTGATCGATATTATAGTCGTGCTCAGAAGGAGAACGGATGTGAAGTCCATGATAATTCATCGGCAATCTCTCGACACGCGTTACGAGCGTTAAAAATAGGGTAGGAGAGATGAGCGCGAGAGCAGAGCGAATTGTCGGACATCGTCGGCATCGGATAACAAAAAGCAGACCAGCGAAAAGCAAACGTGATGAAAAAGTCTTCTTCTCCGGCTGCCCTTATACCCACGTTTTCGCAAGTGCTCTTTAGCGCATAATTAAACAGCTCCGCATCATTCGTCACAGACGTTTCGCTGGGTTTTAATTTAAAGTTATGATTCATGACAATGCAGCGGAGTCAGCGTAGTTCGGAGCGTAAAAGGAACGAGAGAGAAGAAAGGAACTCTTTCAGGACAAAGAGAAATGGAAGTTCGGCGGCCGCCGGGAGAGTGGAGTACGAGGAAAAGATGTCGGAGAATGCGAAAGAACGACGAGAAGAGCAATAAGAAAGAAAAACAGACGTCAATTCTTTCGAATTCGCATATCTCGCGAAAAATGGAAGTCAGAATATGAATAATCCGTGCAGACAGAAAAATGGTAAAGTTCCAAAGCAGACTAAATTGAGAAAAAATTCTCAAAACTCGATCTACTAGTTCTATTTTTAATTTTAAAAAACCTATAAAATCGCGAAATACATTTATGTTATGGATATTTCGAATATTTCACCTTCTCAAACAGCAAAGTTATGAAATTATTCCACGATCGATTGCAATTTTAAATGCGAAGCAGATTACGCGATTTGCGGGCGATTCAATATTTACGCTTCAACGACTTATAAATTAAATATATTACCGATACGCTATGTGTTGACACATGTCCGATACAAGAGGATGCGCAAAAAGTAAAAAGAAGACAGCCGTATAATGGCGAAGTGACGTCAAACACTACGGCGATTCGGACATTGATTAACGTCTCGTAAAAGAGTACTGCCAGCTATCAAGTTCTTCGAGACGAGACTTCCCCGAGGCTAAACGTGATTGATCGATTCGGGAAACGATTATCGACGTGTCGCGAGACTTACAACGACTAAGAACGAGAAATCCACTTTCGGCCACGGCCATAATTAGCGGCACGCTGCCGACACATACAAAACAAGATGATCGAATGTCGAATGATTTATTATCCAATTACAACTCGTCGGTATTCACGAACGCGCAAATCGGAAAACGCGCGCACCGAAATATATCTCGACGGGGCGCAATTTGTTATCGGCAGTTATTCTCAGGTTCGGCGATGCTAAAAGTTTTGAGGTCATTGCGCGCGAAGACATCAAGAATTCCGTCGATTCAACTGTCACTTTCAGCGCTTCGCTTCGTTTTATTTTTAATGTGCCGTCTGCTTGCCAAGAATTCAAAAAAGTACCACATTTTTCTTCCTTCGCGTAAAGTATAATATATCATATAGGAAGCGGAGACACGAGAGTATTATTATTAAATGGTGTTAAGTAAGACTGTGATGGTAGGATAACGCACTTGTACAGAGGGCACATCCACGCGACGTAAAAAGAGTCCGACAAGTAGAACGAAGTTGTCGAGTAGAAAAGTTGCGGACTAGTCAGCCAGCCAACGCCGGTCGTTGCGTAACGAGTATGAGGAGCTTCTAGCGTGATTTCTGCCAAAGTTTCAAGCCCTTATAACGTCGCGTTGTAAATCTGTACTTCTCTCAGAACCAACTTATCGTAAGTCTAAGAAATAAATAAGACTTGGATCTTTCATGTTTATTGCACAATATAAAATTTATTTAAAGAAAATACCCTACAGAAAATAAAACTTGCTCCCAAAGAATATATTTTTTCCTCATTTTTACGCTTAAAAAAATTTAGTTAATATATATTCACGATTGTTAATTATTATAATATTTCCACAACGATGTTAATTCTACTTTTTATGATAAAAATTTTAAAAACAGTTTTACCAGTACAAAAATTAATATAACGAGAGAAAATTTATTAACGTATGGTTGTGCCATTTATTTATTTCAATAGCTTGACTCCCTTGGGGCTATAAAAGTTAGTTTCGAAACATTTTCTGGATTAAGAAAGTACTAATCTCAATGTTTCCGACGAGCTTCGCAAAGTTCGTACTTCATATTGTCAGAAATTTAAATTACACCCTCGAGTGTGCGCCGCAGAATGAGTATAGTTTCCAAGCAAAAAACGCGATTATCCTGCTGTGCTGACTTATTTGCCCGCACGCGGAAGCAAGGCAAATACAAGTCCTACGATGGCACGTCTATATGGAGGACACAGAGTTGTTAGTATGCAGTTTTTATCAATCTCTCTCTTTTACTCTCTCTGCTTCTCCCTCTCCCCTCTTTCTCCCTACCGACGCAATTCTGTAATAAAGCAGCCCGTCTATTAACGAAGAGAAGCCTAAGGAAGCGGTGCTTCACCGCCAACTTCCGTGCACTGAGAATTAATTTTCTTCCGCGGATTCTAGTTCGCATGGAACGAGAGAATCCCGCGGGTAGACGATTCCCGGAAAAGCGGGCATTACTTACGCGAAGACGTACTACTGCTAGCCGCGGAACAACGGAACAATGAATCACGACGGACACCAAGGCGAACTTAAGAGAAGCGTTTCCCTTTCTCTCTCACGTGCGCGCAGTGCGATGCTACTCATTGTCATGTTAATGACGTATGCATAGAAGTTATCGATCATGGTCGTGCGTTTTCTTTAGATTTCTTTTAAAATATTACTTTTCGCGCTCCCCAAACTTAGTATTTTCTTGACGATGTTTATATATGTACATAAGCAAGTCCATTTGTTTTTCAAGCGCTGCATACCTAATCATATACGATCGTTGAGTTAGTGGCTCGACATACCGCTCGTACACGTAACTACCTACAAATCTCTTAATGAAAAAAAAAGAACTAAAATTTAATAAAACTAAATTAAAAATGTTAATATACAATATTTTTACGAATTTTATAGACACAGATGTGCCAGAAAATATTCTGTATATATAATATGTATATGTATATATTATATTGTAATTCCCTTCAAATTTGCTCCTTCATTTGTCGTTTGGAACACAAGGAATTTCTTGGCAATTGTGTCTCAGCGAGAACGCGATTGCCGCGTGTCTAGCTGAAACGTTGCATTTCTTCCGGCTATCCCCGTCCTAATGCGCAAACGGTGTAACGCTGTTGGCAATAGTTTGCCGATCCGCGGGACACGCACGCGCGCGCGCGCGGTCGGAGGTACTAAGAAATTATAAACAGTCACTCGTAACGAGAGCGGTTTGTCGGCTACAGCCAGCAACGAGGTATATATATATCGTTTCACTGCTACTCCCCGACATTCAATTTAACTTTTAACGCGAGTCGATAACACGTTTTTGACACGCGATTAATTACGTAGCATTTACCGTGTCTACCAATTACTACTAGTGATTATTTGCGTTTAATCTGGCTCGACGGTAATTTCGAGTCAGAGTGTAAAAACTATAATTGAAAGTAGCAAATTAATCCCCGCGATATCCGCAAATACAGAATTGTGTAAATACGAAATTATAACGTTCTCCTAATGATGATTGGTTTGCAAACTGATTAAACGACCGCGGGGTATATGGGACAGGAAAAAAAAAGAAAAAATGTGAAGCCGTATTAATGCGGAATTGCTTCAAAGCAGCAGTTACGCAATATAAACTGTGGAATGTCTGATAGTAATTTCCGCATTAAACTGCCCTACAAAGTTCTTAAATTCGCTCCTGGAGCACGACGGGGTGGTGTAATTAAATAACGAAATTTTCTGCGTTCCCGACGCTTTATTACAAAATTCCGCTAATAATTGCCAGATATTTGAATTCACAATTTTCCCTTGACGATTCATAATAATCAAATTAATTTAAATTGCAGTTGTCGATTATGAAAAAATTGTTTAATATTAAATAATACTACGTTTCCAGCTAATTAAAAAGCTACTACTCGATGTCAAGCACTTCATCATTTACTCTGTAATACCCCACTTGTAATCTTTTTGATATTATCGTGGCTTTCGATTTCGATGTTATCGATTAGCAAATTCATTCAACGAAATAAAAAAAAATATAACAATCATAAGAACCTTTATTGTGAAATTAATATTCAATATAATTTGAATTTTAAAATTAAAAGTCAACAGAATGGAAAAATACCGTTTGCAGTCATTAAAAAATAACGTATTAAAATACCGTTTGCAGTCATTAAAACTAACAAAAATTATCATTTAACAATAATGTTATGCAATTAATGTATAAACTATTTTCATGTTCGCTGTAATATAAAAGTGAAAAATCATGCCAACAAATTATTTTTGGAATTAATTGTGGTATATTGTTTTCTTCATAAAATCTAAGCGAGAAAGCAAGTGGTCTCCTCGAAAGAATGGCGGTCGATTCCTTTAAAGCCCGGCACGTAGCTAGATTCTGTATCGTTTCAGGGAAAACGTACGACTGCGACCATGCCGATCGTAAACGTCGAAGTCGACGAAGCTACGACGCGGAGCTTTCAAGCGACCACACGTTCGCAACGGCGCGTCATTCGTCGAAACGACGACGAAGTGGCCCTGCACCTGTTCAACCTATAATTCGACGACGTCCGTGCGTTCACTGCAGCACCGTGGCGACAATATTTATACACAGGTGCGCGTAAAATACCACGAA
The DNA here is from genome assembly GCA_030770255.1 of Temnothorax ravouxi. NCBI lineage: Eukaryota > Metazoa > Arthropoda > Insecta > Hymenoptera > Formicidae > Temnothorax > Temnothorax ravouxi. The sequence goes on along the minus strand of JASTWP010000282.1, from coordinate 35,700 downwards.
AGTTTCCACGATGCGTCAAGGGAGTACCGTGCTGCATTTACGATTTTATTGCAGCACGAGAAAAAATCGTTTTTCATCGAAGGAATAGATCGAAAATGTATATACTAGAAATAATTGCGTACTAATTTATAATTTTATTCATATATTCTGTCAAAATGTGCAATACGCCTGAAAAGTAGTACTACTAAAATTCTTTATATATATATATATATATATATATATATATATATATAAACATAGATATTAAATATTACCGGGAATATTGGGTCAAGCTAGAATAAATTTATAGACAAGATATATTTAGATGCGGAGAAGAGACAGAAGTTTAGTAAAAGTTCTGTCCTCTAAAGAATGCCATTTATAAAAAATTAAAAAAATAAAGTATAGCTATATAATATTAAATATTACTAAATTAAATTTTATCTTTTCAAATATAAAAATGTACTCACAAAATATGAACCTAATAAACTAAAATTATGTAACACATTTTAGTTTGCAACTTATATATTAAAATCTTTACGTAATATTCATTGCAGATTGCGTATTTAAATAATTTTACATTATTATAAACGATTTATAAGTACGATCATTATCCTTTGATTAACTGTTAATTTAAAAAATTAAGGGCTACAGTGTTATTTGTTATAATTCGGTTATAATGTCAATAATCAAAAGCACATGAGTATTATTAAAATTTTGCACTTGGATTTGGAAAGTTTGCACTCGTAAATCAATGTTTCGCGAATACAACAAAATTAAATTCTATGGTATTGCCGTAAATCTATCCAAAGTACGCTACCTCCTCTTTCCATCATGAAAAAGGATTTTTACTTTTATCCGCGGCCAGGTAATAAGTGGTAAGCCGTAAGTGGTTGTGCGCCGTTAAGCGCGATAAATTCTAAAAACGATGGCCAAGCTTCCGGTCTTCGCGGAATACCCAAACGGGGTCAGGAAAAGACTTCGGTATATAACGTCACCGCGCGACGACGCGCGAGCGACACGTATCCTCGTGATAACTACGCGATGGAATGTTCTCTTAAATTTCCCAAGTGGATCCGAGCGTACTTGCTTTCGCGACGTCTTTATACTCTCTACTCGTCGTCGACGAACACCTCTATGCCCCCATTCACCGCGCGTTCTCGCAAGAAACCCGGCAGTCCTTCGAGGATAAGGGAATATCGAGGATGTTACACGAGAGCGCTTCCTTCCGCGCTCGAATTCGTGAACGTAACTGCACACACCCAACTGGCCCAGGATTTTTCGAGAAACGATTTTCCGCGAGATTTCGCACGAAGGTCAAATGCCGTGATGCGTGAACGCAAAGCGAAAAATGGAATGCATAGCGGCGGAAAGACACACAAGCTTTCTATTATACTACGAGAAATAACAGAGACACGCGCGATAACGTCGTCGTCTCATCTTCAGCGATGATATTGTTAGCAGCGTGACGCAAGGATTGGCTTCGCATTCTCCGCTTGTAAATTAGTCGTGGACTGTACCTCAACATTTATGGGACGTGAAATAAACTGTCAAGTAGCTTACACGTGGATTGACAATTGCGAAATGGCTTTCATTACTCTGTATCTTCGCGCATTCTTAAAATTTAGCATTTCTTGATGATAAACACATTATTCTAGAACACTGTAATGTTGAAATTAATAGTCCATGACTCCAAAATTAAAGCAAAATTTATGAGCCTCAACTGTCACGTGAATGCAATATGTCATTAATTTCTAGCAACTACATCGTATAGAGCTGCCAATAACAGTAATTGCGCAAAAGCAAAAAAATAAGAAGCAACGTCACGCGATATAATTCATTCGTAAAAATATCGAGCTATGTAATCTCGTAAAAATGATTAATGTACATAAACACAAATGATTGATGCCTATAGCTGACATCCGTAGAAATTACGTCAACATTACTGCTTCGTCGACAACATAATTTCGAATAGCGATACGAACTGTACGATAGAAAGTTTCGCTCAACCCAGACCTTTCGCGAAAAATACAGAACAACGCGAACGTGCATAAGAGTCGTGACACGTGACAAGAGTTGTGACATACGACTAGGACGAGTCGCGCCTCTTGATACGCGCGCGGCGAAGAATGATAAAAAGCGTGGAGTGGACAGGAGAAAAAATAATAAAGTTTATATTGCCAGGGATGAGGATGTGAGAAACGGGAGGGAGAAGGGCACGTGGTGACTCCCAGTGATATTTATACAAAGACTGGAGTGTCGCCAAAATCCTAGACCTCTCTTTCCTTCTCTCTTCGTCTCCGCTTTCCGTCTCGCTGCTTCTCCCTCTTTCAATCATTCGGCATTTCATTTCTACCGCTTATCTTTCTCTGTCTATCTATCTATCTATCTCTGTCTCTGTTCCTTTTGCCTAGAACCAAGGGTGCTCGACACGTAGAAAAGTGGATATTCAGCCTTGACTTGCGCGCGGCAACTTCACAGCGAGTGACTTCCTATATAGCTTTATTTGTCAACCACTTCAGGCCCGACGAACTTACCAACCGAAATTAAAGATCCCTGCGGATAATGGCTAAGGTCGCCGTCCACTATTACTACCATGTTACTGGCATCGACTGCTAGTATACACGGTAATGAATTTCATACTTCCCTCACATCCGCTCCTAAGCGACAAAAAATACGGAAAGAACAAGAAAACGTTACACGCGTACATTTTCTTACAATAATATAACGCAAAACATAAACCTGATTCAAATCCTTAATATTTAAACTTATATAACTAATTAATTTTTTAACTAACTAAATAATTTTTTAATTTATTATGTAGCCAACCTCATTATAGAGAAAATAATTAGATTAAATTAGAAACGCATATCTCGCATGAAATAATGACTAATTAATATTCAAAATGCTTCATATCGCATGTGTTAGAGTTGTCCGAGAAATGAAGAAGAGTCGCGTTAAAATACGCGCTTACGGTGCGAGCAATACGTGTATATAGAGAGAATCGGCAGAATCGGAGCGGCTCGCTCTCTCGCTTCCGAAACATTAACGAAGACGATCATCGATCGCGGATATCTATATCCGCTTGTAGAGTACATCGTGGATATATTAAACTTATTATTCGAATACTCAGAATTCTTTCCTGCCTTCGCACAATCCTGAGTGCTCCAATTCGTAAACAGCATGTAAAGTTACATGTAGATTCACATAACAAGAAAAAATATCTTTCGCTGCTTTTTAAATAAAATTATACCGTTGCACGGTACTCTGGGAGAAAATGTGAAAATTATGGATCTAAAATCGATCATGAGTTTTACGTCATTCGCATACTTCCTATATAAATTCATAAAACCAATTTTATAAATACTCAACTAAACTCCAATTTACATGCATCTGAATGGGCAAGTATCTATATGGAGAAAATATCGTAAGCCCACTTGAGCCATAAGAATCGATACGATGCACCGGATATCCAATTGACCACGAAGATTCCAAAGCAATGACTATAGCTTGCAAGGTTTTCTTCAGTGGTTATCGTGGAAGGTCTTAAAGCCGAACAACATAGCGATCGACATGGCGTATTTCGATTTTATCGAGCTTTTCCTGTTCGCCAGCATCGTTGCCCGGAGCTATTGCTTAGTTTTTGATTTTCAGACATCTGCTCCCAGCTATTATGTTCTATAAAAAGTGCGGAATGACTATCGAAATCGATGAAAAACATGATTTTCTTATCACTTAAGTAGCTTTTCGATTTGATGATATAGCGATTATTGAATAAAAAAGTCCATCACGCTAATTATTGCGTTATACCCTTTTTAATTTCGTATTAGTCTTTTTTATTTTTAGTTTCATATAAATTTTCTAACTTAATTTTAAAAATATTAGCTCGATTACATCTTCAATATTCTTTTCTACTTTCACTAAATAAATTTAAACAAATAAAGTTTACATTTTTTACAATTCCCTAAAAAATTAATATATTCGTATATAACAAATATCTCTCTTTCATTTTCTCTCTCTCTCTCATACTAGTCATAATTGCAAATTCCTGTTCAAAAGGAAGACTATAAAATATTATAACATCATTAAATCTTGAAAAGTTGTACCGTTTTGCATAACGTTTTCTTTCGACAACGACAAGCATCGAATTCTCGAGTTGCACTTCGAGATCAACGTGACTCCAACGCGAAAATATATAAAGATATCACGATGTCGTGAAGGAAGATCGCCCGGTATCCAACGATTAAGGGAGTCATTAAAGTAAAGATACCCCGTGGACGCCTGAAGTGATCGTCGTCAGGCGGTGCAGTGATAACCGTAAAAGAATACGAGGAGCATTAAGAGAAAGAAGCCGCGTCATCTTGCACGCACGATCGCCTCTTAACGACCGTAACACTGTTGCACCGAAGGACAAAAATGCAACCCGCCCGTTTGTGTGTCCCGTCCCCTCTTGGGCCTTCATGACATTTAAATGACCGTTTTATATCTCGTTACCTCTTTACACGCCCGCCTTCCTGCGCGTCATTACTCTTAAGATACATGTTTATTCTTCCCGGATTCGTCCATTAGCATGAGCGATATTTCAAAGCGCTTCTTCCTATTTCTTCGCGACGGGGAAGTAAAAATGAAAAATGCGAGTGAGCAATACAAGCTCCGAGGAATTTAAATATACATAATATAAAATCGATAATACGATACAAAGAAAAAAATGATCTGATAAATTATTTCTAATTTATTATCGTTAATAGATCAATAAAATATAAAACGCGAATATTAAACACGAAATTGAGTTCTTCTTAAATACCGATCGTTACTGTTTCAAGGTACCGCATTTGTGATGCAAGCAACATCTAAATTCTAACCATTGCGTACTCTAAATGCCGACGGGGCGCTATTGTGTGAGGCGCGTCGATACCGATATAAAAGCGTACGTCCTCGAGGCGAGCACGCGCGACTAGCTCAGAAAATGGAATCGCACAAAGCGCCAGTCAGAGGTAGCTTAATGAATTCAGCATGCGACACGAGAATGTCTCGAGGACTTCGTGGTTTGCCAACAAATGTTCGTCGTCTCGAAATTGCGAGCGTGAAACATCGTATGGCCAGTATGTTCCGTATCTCCTTCAAATAAGCTCTCTAATTGCGACTGATGCATCTAATCAACAACAATTAGCATCTGTCCGGAAAACTCTCTCCATAATAAAATATAAGAAGAGAGAACGCACATATTTAAAGAAATTCGTTTTTAGAAATGGATAATTTTTTAAAATTATTGAATAAAAATGTTGGAAATTTTATAATATTAAAATTATTGTATTAAATTATAAAAAGCGTTATAAACATTTGACGTTCTGCATACGATCTTGTGCGCGATTAGTATGATTCTTTTTGTGCACAATAAAAGTTATATAAATCTATGTATATTTCTTGGATAACTTCCAAATACGAAACAATGACATTACGCACGTGTAATAACAGGTCAACCTTATCAGCTATAGGAAACGCCATATAATGGACAAAAGTAAATCGAGAGGTGTAGAAATAGCCAGAACGAAGACAGAAGACAAGAATGAAGAACAGCTGTCGGTTTGGCCTCAATGTGTAGCCACGATGACGTTTACGTGCGTGTCAGTCGTGTGTCACATTCAGCGCGATGGCCCTTTTTCCCGAAATTGACCGGCAATGGATATAAAATAAACAAAAAAAAGAACAGTTCTGGCGTGTCTGGCGCTCTTCATGTGCGCAGTCCTATTTTTAGAAACAATTTTCGATGAGCATCGCGATCGATCCATTCTAATGTCAAATTCTTTAACACGGCTAAAGGAAGACGTGTGTCAAAAGAGGTCGTTAATTAAATTAAAGTTGCAGGACGCCGACGACAGGTGAATAGGCATTATCGAAACATTCCGCGGTTTTTGATCGTACGTGCGCACACGTGGCTTTCTCTCGACACGGAATTCCTTTTCCTGAAAAAGTTTACTCCATCGAGCTTGCAGGCAATTTCACGATTCAGATCTCGCGTGCAGCAGAAATCGTTTATCCGACTTTTTTCTTTCCTCTTTCTTTCCTTTTTTCTCTTTCTTTTTTTCTTTTTTTTTTGTTATCGAAGTCAGCACCTAGTCGCCGGCTTTTCTACGGTGCAGAAAGTTCGTAACGAGTTCCATCGATTTCCTCCCGCAGCGATATATTGAAATAAACCAAATAACGCGGAGAAATATTCCGCGAGGAACAGAAAAGAAGAACGGTGGGACCGCGTGAGCGAGTGGAACAACCGCAATAAACGGAAACTACCGTCCATGCAACCGGAAATGAATCGCGAGTAAGACCCGGTGTAACGGAAGAGTAAGCATCGAGAGCGAGTTGCGTTTTTCCCAAGTTTCCCTTCTGTTTTTACTTTCCTAAGCGAAGAGAAGATGATTTAATGATATTTCCTTTTATAGGATTATAGACGTCTGTCTACGGTGTAAATAGAAACACATTTAAACACGCATAAAAATAATTCTGTGCAAATAATTCAATAGAAAAAAAGAATGATAAAAATATCTCTAGAAATAAAAATATTTTCATAATTATATTTTATAAAAACACGCATTTCAATGGTTCGCGTAGAAAAATCCTATCGCCAGTCGCGGCATAATATTTTATTTCACACAGCGAGCAGACCGAGCAGACATTTCGTAATATTCCTCGCGCGACATATTACATTCATATAAAAAAGCTTTAATATAAAAAATCCGTGTGAATAATTGCGGCGTCTGAAATTATATTACGGGAGCTCGCGGTTGCTCTCGGTTTGCCGATAAAAAGAATCGACCTTGAAGAGGAGGCGACGGAAGATAGGTCGGAAATATCGCAGACTCCAACTCCCCCGGGTTACCACGGAAACGGTAGGACACTTTTGATAAGGTGCGACCGTGATCTCGACCCCTCGCGCGTTTGGTTTATTCGGGGAAAACGGTTGCTACCTGCACGTTCACGCACGAACGATTTATCCCTCAGCTATTGAACCTCCTTCTTTGTACACGTCAACTTGAGGAGAGAAAAAATCAGTGTTAAAATAATATGTATCGCAAGAGATATATAGAGAATATAGTTGTGTGAAAATTCGTATATATTCTCACTGTACAGAGTACTTAAAAAATGTTTACACTTATATGGAAGTAACTTCTTTAAAAAAACAGGATTGATAATTTCACAAAAAATCATAGTAATAAATATATTTTGTCTTCGGAGAGTCTTCACTTGTTCATCATTGCAATGTGCAAGATCTCCGACAGAAAATTGCAAATGTGATTGCAACAATACCCAAAGAAATGTGCTTCAGAACTTTGGAGACCACCTAGAGAAGATTCCAAGAATATGTTGACAGTGATGGCGAACAAATGGAGACTTTTCGAAGATAAAATACATTTGTTATTATGACATCTTGTATCATCAGTTCTGTTTATCTAAAAAAGTTATTTTCATATAAACCAATATTTTTTTTAAGAACTCTGTATATTTTATCTTTTAAAAAAAAGATTAAGCAAAATAAATCTAGTGGCAAATTATTTATCGCTAATTACTGTATTTAATCTCGTATATGACAAATAGAATTAGTACGTCGACCTATAATTAGATCAAAATCAAACAAACCGATTTCACATTGTTACAAAATCGTAGCCAAACAATCGTGCTATATGTGCCAAGACAAGTATAAATTTCCCGTCAAGATGCTCCATCAGTATGTGTAATAATTAGAAGCATTAAATGCCTCTCATGTTTAAATAAATTGGTGTCTTGGAACAAAAATCAATATTACACTGCAATTTGGAAAGAATATGTCATATATACGTATATAAGATATTTGTTCTCTCCTTCTTTAAGTCACAGAATATTATTAACTATTTATAATAAAGGAAAGTACCCTATTATGAGATAAGCTCCTAATATGCGACAGCGAGGTTTCTGCTAAACTAATAGGCCCTATCTGTTGGTTCCATCATGAACTTAATTATTGCCCTTGGGGTAAAACCTATTTAGTGGAAAATGCATTGTTTGATCGTGCGTGTAGTCGTTGCAGAGAAAGAAATTGTGAAATTGAATGTTGTCAAGTGCCATAGATATGAGTATTTAAACCTTGTTTATTATATCTATAATTAATAAATATTTGGCAATAAGTTCTGCATGCAGCGATAGAGTAAGGTCGTATTAATAGAAAAATACGAGATATGTTGAGTTGCTCAATTGCAGAGATTAGATTTGGTGATCGCGAAACCGCAAGGCGTGGTGCTCGTAAGTCGTAACATGAGATACTCAGAGTACTCCTGGGTTACTGGAGTATGAAAGTTATTGTATAGTAATAAAAGAAGAGAAAATACTATATTAACGTTAAGGAAAGATTTATACGAATTTATAAGACTATGCTGACCTTGATTTAAGAGGGAAGGGTGGAGGGGGAAGATTAGGTACAATATTGAGTATAAGTGGGTTTACGATTGTTGCAAATATGCTTCTCTATTACATTTGTCTTTCAAAAACTTTAAATAAAGTTTTTTAATTGCAATATCATGTATTTTGCACTTTATTAGCGATTTCCCGGGGTCTCTCATATTAGAAGCACACTTTTGCGATTTTGCCGAAAGCTCATTTTTCACATTTTTCTAATTTTCAGCAAAATTAATATTTAAATTAAACTTTACATTTCAGCATCTTAAAGCTTATTAAATTCTCTTCAAAATGACCTACTATATTTTTCAATTCTGCCCATAGACTTCCGGCAATCACACAAAATAGATATGGTATCTCATAATCGGGTACTTTCCTCTACTTCTCTACTACTACGATATTATCAATCTTATTCAGCGCCGTCCGCGCAAGGAAAAAAGAATATCGATTACTAATCGGAATTAAAGCAATTCTCGCAGCGACATGTAATCCACAGTTTATTTAGCTCGCCTACGCAACAAGTAAATAATTATTTTTATACGTGATATAGATAACAAAAGTGTCCTTACCGACAAGAAAGTGCACATCGCCCGCGCTGTGAAGTAAAAATGCAACAAATGCAGAAGCTAACATTTCGACATGCGGCATGGATGCAATACGTTATGTCGGGGATGATCACTGATCTCGGACGGCTGTGGCCACGGGATACACAATGTAAGTTATTCTATTTATATGGTTGTACGGTCACGGAGAGAACGAAAGAAAGAGGGAGGTAAAGAGGGAGAGAAAGAACGAGAGAGAGACTCTGATTTCGCAACACGGTCTCGTCAACGTCGTGTTTTAAGCGCTGCAAAGTTAAAACGGAGCGCAGTATTTTGAGGACTCGTCAAACGTAACGTAATGTGCGCGCGTGCCTGATCGTGATTTATTTCTAGCGGCCCGTTCGTTATCGGAAGATCGAGGTCTTCGCGAAGAAATTAACCTCATGACGAACGTGTCTAAAATTATTACAATTTCTTAGCGTTTCTCTAATATCCTAAAAAAGTTAAATAATTTATATATATATATATATATATATATACATATATATATATATATACATATACATATATATATATATTAACCCATTGGCTGTGTAAGAGAATTGGGCCAAAAGTGTGTTGAAAAAAAATTCATCGGATTATTATGAAACTTAATACCCTTATGTTTTTTGGGTCTCTCAATCCGAATATGATGTCAGATTTACAAAATTCAAAATGGCGGGTCCAATATGGCGGATAAAAATTACAAAAAATGGACTGATTTTCATGAAATTTGGTACCCTTATGTTTTTTGGGTCTCTGAATCCGAATATGATGTCAGATTTTCAAAATTCAAAATGGCGGATCCAATATAGCGGATCAAAATTACAAAAAAGTCTGATTTTTATGAAATTTGGTACCCTTATGTTTTTTGGGTTTCTGAATCCGAATATGACATTAAAATTAAAAAATAGCGAGTCCAATATGGCGGATCAAAATTACAAAAAAAGACCGAATTTTATTATTATTTTGAATTTTTTTAGATCTGTGAATTTAAATTTAACATTAAATCTAAATGTAGAATTAATATATTTAAAATGGTTAATAAGAAAGAAATTTTACCATTTTGGATCCGCCAATTTCACATTTGAATGTAATGTAATTATACTGTCAAAATAAATTAATAAGTACATCCTGACACTAGAACTCCCATAATTGTTTTTGTTTTCACCAGCTAATGTCAGGGTACAAAAATTGATTTATTCGGATTCAGAGACCCAAAAAACATAAGGGTACCAAATTTCATGAAAATCAGACCATTTTTTGTAATTTTGATCCGCCATATTAGATCTGCCATTTTGAATTTTGAAAATCTGACTTCATATTCGGATTTAGAGACCCAAAAAACATAAGGGTACCAAATTTCATGAAAATCAGACCATTTTTTGTAATTTTGATCCGCTATATTAGATCCGCCATTTTGAATTTTAAAAATCTGACTTCATATTCGGATTCAGAGACACAAAAAACATAAGGGTACCAAATTTCATGAAAATCAATTATTTTTTGTAATTTTGATCCGCCATATTGGATCCGCCATTTTGAATTTTGAAAATCTGACTTCATATTCGGATTCAGAGACCCAAAAAACATAAGGGTACCAAATTTCATGAAAATCAGACCATTTTTTGTAATTTTGATCCGCCATATTAGATCCGCCATTTTGAATTTTGTACATCTGACTTCGGATTCGTAATCAGCGACCCCAAAAACCCCCGAGTAACAAGTTTCAAGCAAATTCAGAAAGTTTTACTTTGTTTTTTTTACGTTGCGGCTATAGTCGTCATACACACTTTTGGCCACTTTTGTTTTTGCGGCTATAGCCGTCATACACAGTTAACGGGTTAACGTAACAGATATAAATAAATTTAATTTCAATGTTATTACAATTCAGAAACAGGCACATTGCCCACACAATACTAATTGCAAGTTCCTTTACACAGTTAAAGCCGAGATATAAGCATTGTGTCCCATAAGCGTGTAAAAGCGCGATGCAAATATCTAAGATTTAATTAAAACCTTCAGAATCGGGGGAACGATCTCGCCGTCCTAAACGAGGCGGAACGTCGCGAACGATCGTACAAGAACGCGCGAGTAACGTCTCATTGGGCACAGATTGACCTAATTACCGAAAGGAAACGTCTGGCACGACTCATCTCGTTGGCGCATTTGGTGCGTTGCCTGCTTTCTGCAAATCGTCTTCCATTCATAGATTCTTATGACACGAAGAAAATTTCAAACTGCAATAGTCAGCCACAATCTGCGAAAATATCGTCGAGTAATGGCCGTTTAAACGTATCCTAGATCTATCTCTTTATTTGTGTGATCTATTCTTTTCTGGATAATTCTTTTGTTTTGGAATTTTTCTTGGTAATAAATAAAAAAATAGCAAAAAGCAACTTTTAGAAACTTTCAATAATAAATATCTATCTTACAAAATCTTAAATAAAATTTGTATTAAAGTCTTTTTGAAATCAGAAAAGAAATTGTCGATAAAAAAGTCGTGTCTCATTAAAACGGAAAAAGTCGAAAAGCAATTATAAAATATTCTACTTGTTCATCGAGGAATGTATGTGCTTTTACCAAACTGGAAATATACGCGTTAATGTACAATACGAATCGTTCTTATCGACTGTCTTTTTACACACACACACACACACACACACACACACACACACACACACACACACACACACACACACACACACAACCACAGTCTTTTGTATATTCGCGAGACACACACCCACGACGATCCGTTCATTAAGGTAGCTGTCTCGTCAGGGCATGTATTAGATAGTGTTCGATTTCGGATTTTATATCAAATTATATGATCAGCTTTGCAGTCGATTTTTTCTGTGGCTCCTTACCGACTATTTACTCTAGAAAATCGATCTCGAAAATCACAAATTTTGCATTACTTCATATACAGACGACCAGAAAAAGGAGGCTCTATCACGGTTTCAATCACATATTTTCGCATTTTTCGATTAGATGAAGTGAGAAAAAACATTGCTTTTTGTACATTAGATTTCGAAGAATCCGATGCAACCATAAAATATATACTTTACCGGAGATTTCGCTGCTAATTTTTTAGTTTATTTTAGTGAAAATGCGGTAATCGAGCAGACATTTTTTGGTCGAGGTGAGGTTGGGAAGACTTGGAAACGCCGCTGGCTAATTACTGTAGTTGCAGGTTATGGGGCTCGTCTTTCTTAGCCGAATTGGATAGTGATTGACACCCCTGTCATGCATTTAGAAACCCTTTCTCAGTAATTGTCAAAATTCAATCGACAAGGAGATGTAACCTCACTTGTAACTTTTCTCGACGACTCGCATGATCAGCTGATCAAAACGGAGTCAAATGAGAAAAATCACAGAATTTGGAAAAAGTAACATACTTTGTCACGTATGAAATTTTACACCATAATTCATAGAATTATTTTTCCCTTAGCAAAAATTGCCTGAAATATATTTCTGAACGTGAAAACCTACAAACAGTCACATGACTAGCACTTAGCGAGACAGCTACCTTAAATCATAAAAGCAGTCATTGAAACTTTAATCGCGCCATTGATAATGATAAAATTGAACATTTTACAGAAAGTCTGCGAATATCCCGAACGCCGCGCAATTGTAAACAATATCTGCTGTTAGATGAGTTACATAATCGATTAACCATTAGCGTTTCAAATTTAGTTTTAAAATCATTCAAAGAGCTTTTTGAGTTTAATCCATTATCGAACAAACCGTACATTAAAAATGGAATAATAGAAATAATATAATAAAAATATAATCCTAAGGTTTTATAGTAAAATATAAAATATGTAAAAATATATTTCTTCTCATTTACATCATCTATCATCTATCTATTTGAGATATGATAAATGTCTCAGCATTTTAAGTACCGCAATCAATGTCCAATCAAAACAAAGATCGGGACACGTGCTATCGGCACGTCGCCAAATCGCCATATATCTCCTATACTGACAAAAGCAACAATAATGACGCGACACGTGCGACCGAGCAACTAGAAAGTACATGATCTACTGTAATCTTATTTCCGTATTGCACGATTTTGATTGTGTAATAAAATTTAAAATACGACATAAGTCATTGAAACGTTGAAACCAACGAAAGAAATATCGACATTTAAAAAACACTACATCAATTTCTAAAATAAAAACTTTAAACGATTATATTAATTTTTATTAATAATTTAATTATTGCAATAAATGTAAAAATTTCTAAAGTTGTATTAGTGACGTATACTATAAAGCAACTTATGTTCGATTTCAAATGAATAGAGACATTGATAATTGATATCTTGTTAAATATCTGTGTCTTTCTAATATAATAAATGTGTGTGTATATATATATATTAGTAAAAATATTGACCTAAATACCCACTCAAGTACTCGCTATCGTATTTCGTGTCTGTAATAAGAATCGTATTTTCACGAGGCCGTTTCGCAACGAGAGCGGCAGGCGAGTAAATGTCTCTCGCAAACCGGCGAGACTTCATTCCCACCGTAAAGCACAGTTTTATTTGTATAGCCGTTTCTCGGCGAACGTAGCAGTGCGCGGAAGTTTGTCAATACGATTATGACAGATTTATCTGCGATAAAATGCACGCGGATATACGACAGGCGTCATCGATGTTATTTTCTGGCCACCTCACGTTTAGTCTCACAAATGCCAAACGTGATCCGTACAAAAATCAACGAGAAAGATTGGCAATTAACAAATTCGCTTTCTCATTGTGCGCACTTAATGCTGCCCGTATATCTCGCTCGATCAAAAATCACTAAAGCATATAATTTATTAATAAAATGACGCGATCGTAAATACGCACGGCTGTGAATCATGGTTTCAAACGCAAACAACTCGTTTCGTAACGTGTACATTATACGAATCGTGTACGAGCAAAAGGAGTACAGTAAAATAAAAAAAATAAAGCGGAGCGAAAGTAGAAAAAGACAAACCGTGTCGTAACACGGATGTGTAGAGGAGTGTTTCCTTAGCGCGAAGAAAAAAAAAGATTTACTTTCACACACACACACAACGATGTTGTGCTGTCAAATTTTCAAAGCACGAGATATCACTCACATCATCTTCCTTCGTCGCGACGATCTCTCTTCGCCTTCCTCTCTCCCGCCTTTCCCGTTACGACACTGAGCTGCGGCACAATCGCGAGGAGAATCGACGGGAATCGCGCGCGGACACAGGCTTCGGCCTATTCTCGGCACTTGCTCCTCTCGAGAAAACAGCCGGCGATCGATTTAATCGCCGATCGATGGCGTGGTCGCGATCCTTCGGTCGATTCTCTGCTCCCTCACACTCTAATCGCGCGCAAACGCGCTCCGTTATGGCGCCGCGTTCGGTGATTAACGACGATACAACAATTACAACAACCACCGCGACGTGACACGCGCGTACGAATTTCCATCGCTCTCGGGCTCTCGCGTGGCGCGGACCAGCGGCACGGCCGAGAGCCAATTCTCCCCGGACGGAAACACTGTGCGCACGCGAGGTCGACGCCGAAAGCTCGACGACGATTGCGATGACGACAACGATGACGAACGACGACGACGACGACGGGTACGCCGACGACGACAACAACCGGCACGCGAGGACTTCTCTCTTCCGCCGCGCACGATTCGCCACCACCGACGACGAAGAGAGCACGACGTTCTCGTGGATGCCGCAAGCGCCGTCGCACGGCCAGTCGACGAACCGTCGAGGGAGAACGAGCGAGAACGACTGACGAGGCACGAGACCAGTGAAAACAGAAAGCGGTGCACCGGCGCGCGTCCCGCGCGTAGTGCGGAGTACAGCGATGAGCGGCGCAACGCGGAGCGCGGAGCGCGCCCAGTAGAAACGGAAAGCGGTGCACCGGCGCGCTTCCCGCTTCCCGCGCGTATAGTAGAATAGAGCGGCGCGGGGTGGCCAGTGGAGTAGAGCGACGAACGACGCGGCGCGGCAAGGGGCGACCAGTAGAGTAGAACGATGAGCGACGCGACGCGCGGGGCGGCTAGTGGAAACGGACAACGGTGCACCGCACCGGCGCAAGTCGCGCACCTTAGTGGAGTAGAGCGACGAGCGGTGCGGCGCGGCGCGAGACGGCCAGTGGAGTAGAGCGACGAGCGGCGCGGCGCGGCACGGGACGGACATTGAAACAAACAACGATACACGAACTCACGTCTCGCGAGCTGCCAGTGAAATAGAGCGACGATAGAGAGTATGGTGCGGCGGCGCGGAGAGAGAGAGAGATGGGTTGTATATAAATAATCTCCGTTATGGCATTGTCATAAGTCGCGTTTTCCGCTCTTGAAAAAAAATCAACGGAAAGGATCGAAACCGACGCTAAGAAAAAAACTGCGATAAAACTCGTAAGCGACAAATGAACGAACATACACAAATAAACGCGAATGCGTGCGCGAGGAAACGAATAGATTTTCGTCCGTGGATGCGTTTTCAGTCGTTTGCCGCGCTCTGCGTCGCGGCGCTCTCGACGTCGGGACGCCCATCACCTGTGATGTTCGACTACCCCCGTCGTCTCGCGTCCTTCCGCTACCAATGTGCCAGGGAGAGAGGCGTCCCGATGTTCGCGTACACGCGCTCCGCCACGCGCGTGCTCGTTTCTCCTCTTCTTCCACTCCGTACCGTCGCGCACCTACCCTCCTACCCTTTTTACCTCTTTCCTTCTTACGTCATTTGAATCCGTCCGTGTACAGGGTGAAACATTTATCTTAACCGTTTTGAATAACTCCGCGACGCCATTGCGCGGCGAAATTGCGCGCGCGTGTTGTGTGTGTGTGTGTGTGTGTGTGTGTTAGGACAAATTAATATTTCGTAATGAATATTTCCAAGGATGTATCTTTTGAAGAAGACATCGTGAAGAGGAATGTAATATTATAAGAATTTAGGAAAATATGATAAACGACGTATTTTTGCGTCTTATAAACTATATGAAATAGATGTTACGTTTATTAGACTCGAGAAGAATTGTAAATCCCATCAATATCAAAAAGATGAATGGGAACTTCATAAAACTTCCCATGCGTTGTAACGGGATATTCGATCTGTCGAGGCAAAACGACTCGTGGATGGATCGAAGAAAAACAAACGATTCTTTTTTTAAGATCTCCCAGACCGGCGAGTCCCGAGATGTATCTCCGATATAGGTAACCCACGGCACGAAGAAAAGCGTGGACAAGCTTACTCCCGTAGTACAAATGTTATCGTTCGATCCGCTACCCGTAGTATTTCCCCGCGGTGCCGAATGCAAACGTTTGTTTTCGCAATCCGCGGGACGCGCAGTCGCGCATTTAGGGCAAAAAAAAGTGGGATCTGGCGGAGCATGGTTTATCGAGCCGGAAGCAGACGCTCGGGAGAGAGAGAGAGAGAGAGAGAGAGAGAGAGAGAGAGAGAGAGAGAATGAGAGAAAAAGAGAAAAAAGGGAGAGGCAGCACGTACTCTCGCCGCCGCGAAGTCATAATCCGCTTGAGTTCGCGTATTTCTCGACGCGATCCCGCAGATAACGCCAGAAGCCCAAGGGATTGGCAATGTGTGCGAGAATTCGATTAAGCTCCCTTACATATATAAAAAAAAATATACAATAAAATAATACATTAGGAAATATCGTAATGTGTTGAAGGATATTTGGAATTTAAATAGAAAATGAAATTAGTTTTTCCTAATTCTGTGTTAGACATGTCCACATACGACAAAGATAATATTGATTTATTTTCGAATGGAGTGAGATCGAGGTGGTCGGTAGGGGCAAACCGCGAATTGACGACGGTTAAGCGTATTAGCCGAGAAAATTATGGTCCTGGGTCATAGAGAGCATAAAGATCGACCGGCAGTGCCATAAGTCGCAAAAATGGCGTTGCAAAAATTGCGTCTTTTAATTAAAAGATATATTAAAAAATGAAATTCAAATTTCGCTATATCCTGCTTTATTTATATCAAACAGTATATTCATTATTATTCCAACATTGCAGGATTTTATTTTTGTTATTACTCTTAAATTAGATCGTATTTTACTTCCATTTCTTTTCGAATGGTTATTGTTCATAAAAACATGTACATATGCATGCATACGATGTATAAATATATGTGAATGTCTACAATGTCTTGAGTTCGAGTCGGTGAGTTTGCCAAGCCTAAATAACTGTGCAAAATAGTCTGCAGAAAAGCACATCATTTTATTCAGTTTAGGTTTAGAGAGTGGGCTATTCCCTCTTCCTCTTTAGTCTTTCGCAAAATTCACGAGACTCGAAAATTTAGAGCCTGTTCCCTAATAGATTTACGAAGCGAAGAGAAAGCGCGGCTCTATTTGTCTCGTTCACCTAATTAGTACTCGCGTAAACTAAATAAAGTCCCGGGATTTATTGGACGCGTGTGCTAATACTGGATGCTCGATCTTACGGAGAGAAATACGAACGCTTGTCGGAAGTTAATATGCATTCAGGGAAATAATCGTCGCACCGAATCATTTAAAATTCCACGTAAGAAATTGATTTTAACGAGTTTATTTTTAATTAGCAGTGAAGACTTCATTTTTAATCAATTCTAAATATCCTTTGCTTTAACGAAGGTCTCTCATATGATGCTTTAAAAAGCAAAGAAATTTAATATTGAATATTGGAAAACTCAATTCCAATTTTAATTAACACTGACTGACAGTAATTGTGTGCAACGTAGCCTTGACCTGTGAAGAAAATTCTAAGACGCTAAACTACTATTAACAATAGACACGGTTATATTCGATGTTGATCACCGAGACAGCGAGCGCTCGACTGCATCAACACGATGGTGTTATTAAGTGCGTGTGCAAATAAATTGAGTTCTCTGTCCCTGCATCTCGTACGCTATAAAGGTGCGATTTCATTGACGCTAGAAACCAGCGGCAGCGTCAAGAAAATGTAGTGGGGGAAGAAGTTCAGACCGTCTCAACTTTTTAGCGTACCGCAAAATTCAACGGAACTTCTTCCCCCACTACATTTTTCTGACGCTGCCGCTGGTTTCTAAGCGTCAATGAAATCGCACCTTAACGTTGTTGTCGTATTCACACATCTAAATGTCTGCATACACGTAGCTCCGTGAGTCACGACATTTTAGAATATTCTGCGCGTAATAGCTTAGATATATGATCCAGTATTTGCAGATAAGTATTCGATACATTTTAAATAGAAACTACATGGCAAGATTACAATAATTATTTTACAAAGTTCTTGTAATCCTTAATGCACAGATTAATTATAAAGAAAATGTTGAAAAAGGGATACTTTAATCTCCCGTAAAATATAAATGAAGTAGCTTAAGTTCAGATTATATAATACAATAGCAAGTGGCGGACTCTCTTATATGCTCGTCATATCGCGCGGAGCGCATAATCCTCAATGCAACTACTCGAGAAATTTTTAACGATTCCATGCAAAGTAAGATTCAATATTTATTTATTCACGTTTTAATCTTGTTCTGTACATGAGGCAATAAATTTATTTGAAAGCGTATTTCGTGGCTATAAACATTGCCTTTTTTTCTATTCAACCGATGCGTATGCTTCGAAAAAAAGGCACGGATTTAATTAAAATATTCCATGCGCTTTTAGTGCCAGCACGAAATACGCTTTGCACGCGATATAAAGATATTCCCTCTCCGAATACAATGCGCAATCCGGAAGAACCCCGCCGAGATAAATTCTGACCATCTTTTCACGTAAAAACGCACCCATTAGTAAAGGTTATATTTCGCGCTCGCTCTCTTCCGTGATCCGCGATTAATAATAAATGCGACCGTTACACTGACGTCATCGGAAAGAGAAAAGATCGAACGCGTCGATGATAAAAACAACATTCGGTACCTATTTATTGCTAGAGAGAAACGTCATAACCTCGAGACATCGTCACACATTTTTGGCAGAGGATCAACTAACGTCGAAACGAGCGCGATCCGCTCTACGCTTCTATAGCATAGCTTCGGCTCTGCCGTTTCATTCATCATGGTTCGTTTGATTAAGCCCACGCGGCTTATGGCTGCGTTTCGCGTGAATCGTGTGCACCACGGCTATGGAATGCTTCCAAAAGCCGTTGGGAACATAGCGGAGAACGAAAAGAGCTTATCGGCCGTTACCAGAAATTTTCGCTGACGTACATTCGCGGTAGATTTCGCAGAATCGCTCCATAGTACGCGTGCACGTCGTCGTTGCGGCCTCCGCTAATGAGCATTCCGATATTATCCCCCTTCTCTCGGCTCAAATCATGAGCCGTGATATGCATTAAGAACTATGCGATGTACGCACGCGGTAGCTTTCGTAACTTCGTATGCACACGTGTATTGCAAATTACCACAAAACCTTCTTATAACATGATTGAATTGAACTAATAGATAGATATGTATTTCACGATTCTTTAAATATTTATATTTTTTATATTTGTGATACATTATGGTAATAATTAACAAGTTTCCTTTTATAATATAAAAATTACCATTTTTAAATTATAGTCTTTGAATATAGATAAGTTTATCTAATAGGTTTTATTAACTAAATCTTCAGATTATTTTCAATAAAATAATAAATTCGACAAAATCATCAATTCTATATCTTATTTGCAGAAAACATGTAGATATATATTCGTTACTTATGTCAGTAATTATAAAGCTTTATTACTTCCCGTCTGTCTACGGACAGACGCAAAGCCATTTGCACATTTCATGCTGCAATTTCGTAACTGCGATTAAACACGAAGGGGACACGACGTGACGTTAAAGACAGCTTCAGCCCTCCAATCTGCTTGTTACTCGTCACAATTCCGCGAGGATATCGAATGCCGCGCAATAAGCGCAGTACAGGGTTTCCCTTTTTCAAAATCACGCTGACGTTACATCGCGGCATCGACGCGAAATCACCTCGCCATCGATCGATCGATCGGCGCTTGCTCTCTCTCTCTCTCTCTCTCTCTCTCTCTCTCTCTCTTTATATATTTCGAAATGCTCCGTGTAATGCTCAGGGAGCCGATTGCGACAGCGGATGTTAGAGCGTGGGCGCAAAAATAGCTGACAGATAGCCGACTGAATGGTGTTACCGCTGCGGTGGCCCGTAGATTACTGCGCGGACCGGCGAAACTTCGTTTTTGACAGACAGGTCTGTTATTACTGTCACTCCGGCTCCCTTCGCAGCCCTGACGGCAGCAGCGGCGTTAATCCTTTCGTCACTGTGCCCTGCGCCCTGTCAGTGTCCGTCGAATTACTTTAATGAGGAATTGTGCACACTGGGTTGAATACCGTCGTCGTCCCGCCTCGTTTCGCACGTCGCAGCAGCCCGAGCGATCTCACGTTAACTGTAGTTTAATTAACTTTTTAACGCATCGTGCCCTGTCCTGTTCGACTCGTATTTTGTTGGCGCTATGTCCTTCTTTCTGTTGAATGTACATATTACGTCACAGTTCTCCCAGGAAACCCGGTAGTGCATTTTTTGACGTGAGAGAATATTTCTGACGTTTAAACCGCGTTCTATTTAAAATTCATTTAGACAAGATAATATTCACGATGTACACGAAAGACATTGTGCAATATCCGGGATGCAAGGATTCACTATATCGAAAAAGAGTATGGCTTAATTAACTGAAAGCAATGAGCTAAAAAAAAGATAAACGTAATCTCGCACAAACGGTGCGAGAGATACAAGAGAGAGAGAGAGAGAGAGAGAGAGAGAGAGAGAGAGAGAGAGAGAGAGCTATTTTCGAGTCTGAGATTAATTCAAGCAGGTAAAATAAGTCGACCGCAATAGTCGAACACAGAAGACAATCGCAGTTCTTTCCAGGAAGACGATGCTCGAAATAGCTTTTTTCCATTTAAGGGGATCCTGGAGTGACAGCGACACTGCCATAATCGGTCTAAGCAATATCTTTGAATTGGCTGAACAGAATGGAAAAACCTTTTACACGATTAAAGTAAGCACAAAAATGTAGAGGGTTGTACATCAATTTTTCTGATAAACTAAAAAAAAATTTTATTTTTATAAATATTGTTCTAACCTGACGAAAATATTTGCTTTATACAAAAATTCTGCAGTTTTTAAATAGAAAATAGTGATACAGCCCTCTACAAAAAACTGTCAGGAATAATATCGTGTAATTAAAAGTAAAATTTGAAGCCTAAAAAAAAGATATTACTTAGACCAGTGGAAGATGCAAGGTTAGGTGCTCTGTATGTATGTGTAAGAATCGGTGAGCACTTCTTTATCGACGCTGATCGAGTTCGGCTACGGCTCCAGCATCCTCTTAACGTTGGCTGTAATTTTAACTACAAATACATACACAGTCTGCACTTTACTAATACTGAATATATATAATGTAATAAGTCTTGTCCTGGTACGATTGCGATGAGCCACCATTCCCAGGAGATGGAATTATCGCGTGTTCAAGTTGAATCCCGCGGCCTTCTAAGGTGACGTTTCTCCTTTTTTTTTCGCTGAATTGTCGGCGGTGCGAATCGAATTAAAATTCCGCAGCGTCGTTACAACCCTCGTACAAGAGTCTAAAGCAATGCCACTAAAAGGGATGAGAATATACCGTGCGGCATTCCACGTGCTTGCGTGACTACGAGAGTTTCAGGGTCGTTTCGGAGGTAAGCTAGCAGGACTGAATTGCTCTTTCTTTTACCTTTGCATTGTTGGTATCGCATTGTAGCTACCGTTTACTCGGTCAAAAATCCACGTTTTACGTTATGACTTTAATATGTATTCAAGATTTGGAAAACCAATTTCAATGGATATCGCGTGCTATGCGAACATGATCTCAAAAACTCTATCAGATGACAACTACAGAAACTATAGATTTACATGTCGTATAACTTATTATAAGCAATTTATTAAAAATATTTATAGTTAATAATAATATATAAACAATAAATAAACTGTATGTTATGTAAAAATATGTAATGTTTGCAATGTCGACGATTGTATACATCTTATTGTCAACAGCAGGAGAATAACGATATTTGGATTAGTATCCCAGTCAACGTTTGTCGATCGCGAAATCAAAGCGCACGAAAGTAACGACGCGCACGCGGAGAAGTTCGCCGCAGTTCTCAGACATCGTCGTCAATCAAGGAACGAGCGCCCGGGCGATTCCTTCCATCCAGGAAAGTCTCGGCAAGTTCCGCGGACTCGTTACACGAACAGGGAAGACGAACGGCGCGGCGAGTGTTTGCCTTTCGCGAGCGCGAGGAGAAAGTCCCGGGTAAATTCGCCTCCTTTCACCCGCGGGCGGGTCGGCGCTCCCGCCGCCACCACCGCCGCCGCCGCCGCCGCCGCCTCCGTCTAAGAAGGATCGATTCGTCTAAGGGCAACAGCTATCCGTTAACGGGACGGAATAGCCTCGGGGGAGAGATCCTGAACCGTGCACAGCGCACACCACGCGGCCTGTCGACCTCCAAGACGCGACGTGCGGACGGCGCGGCGTCTCGCGTCCGTCGACCCAGCCTGAAATTAATGCCTGTCCCTCGCAATAACTTATCCGTCGACTCGGTATATTATAGTACACGATCGTCGTTTGCTGACGAATGGCAAACTATTTTCTCCGAGAAAAGCCTCTGTTATCTCCCGGCGCGCTTCTCTCCCATCTACTTATGAACCTTATAGAGTTAAATCGTAAAGTGTGATGAGCAACCATCCCATGTCCCTCCCATGAATTTTTCATGTACTGAATATATAATGATAGCTATTATATGTATGTTTCGCTTAAATTAATAAAAACATAATATTTTTTAAACATGCCTCTCGTTATTTTATTTTAGACCTATCTAACCTGCGAGAAAATGCAGCGACGAAGGAATGTCATGCATTAAGTTACGCGCGCTTCTTAACATCGATCCAGAATGCGGAGAAGCGTAAGAAAATATTTCAATTAAGTCAACGAGTACAAATACTACGTTAATGTTGCTGCTGTGTGATGTTTCATACGATCCTTTGCTTTGTTGTTTTTGGCTCTATGAAACAGAATAGCACTGGCTTTAGTGACGCTCGTTAAAACGCGTCAGTTTGTGCGCGTCTCACGTCGACGATTCGCGTATACGACGTTGTTAGTCATCATGTCGTTCGTGGAAGATGATATTTTCGCCCTCTCGAGTTTTCGTCTTTTTTTTTTGCAATGCTCAGCCAAGTAAGGCATTGTCTTGATGCAACTACGTCACCGTCGGACAGGAAATATCGTCGCATCGAAACTCTGCTGCGTCACCAAGGTTTTGTTGTTCGATAATATTATGACGAGATGCCATAACAGCTGATAATATGCAAAACATAGAAGGTTTGAATATAAAAGCGATGTTTGCTACTGTCTGTTAATAAAAAAAATTGTATGTCTACTGTCTGCCATAAGTTGTATCCTATATATGTCGATTATATAGAGCATATAGTTTTAGAAATTTCAACAAATTAGTCTTCATTAAAAATTTCACGAAACGTAAGAAATCTGCTGAAACTTGGACAAAAAAATCGTCCAGTTTAAGAAATATATTATACAACAGATTTGTTTGGCATTATTCTTGCGCGGGATAAATTCACCTTTTAAAGTTTTTCGTACATCACGAATTATCGGACTGCGCTGAAAAATGCCGTTTATCATCAGAAATAAAATCTCGACATGACGATTTGATGCACCGTGTTCAAAGATAGAGAACACATTTTCGTTGCATTGTCGAACTGCCTAACATAAGCATTAAATATTTCGAACAGTGGTTATAAAGCACAAATAATGGCCGCGTCGATATGCATCGCCGCCGAGGCTTGCCGACGGCCGTTGCTTTTCGTCACGCCTGCGTTAAACTGCGATCAGCATGTTTTTCCTCGCCACCGATGGTTTAGGATTGTTACGATAGATCCCGATGTACGCCCGCGTAACCGTGTCTGCATTCCTTGGCCGTCTGCCCGTGAACGGGCTTTTCTACTCGCTGAATGTCTAATTGCACGGCGCATCGCCAATGACTAATCCTCACAATATCTGCTCACAAATTTTCAGACGCATCTATCTTTCTTTGATTACGTTTTACGATTACTCATTCCCGAGATAAAAGAAAATAAGTATCAAGGATTACAAAGATGAAATAAACCCGAAAGAGAGACTATTATGTGTTTTTTTATTATCTCGAAAAAGAAAGAATACTTTTATTCTCACTTAAAATCAAGAAAATTATTCGTATAATAAAAATTAACTTCAATTTCGCTTATTTCAATATTTCTTATTTAATACTTAAAAAAATAAAGATAAAATGTATATATGCGAAACACTGTGATAGCATTTTAGAAATGCGTGAACCAATGATTTTTTTTCTTAAATAGAAAACACGAAAAACGGAGAAAAAACAGTTATCCGATCGGATCTGCATATCAAATGTGAATAATGAGCGGTAACCGAATAGGTTTTGTCTCAATTCTTCGCTCGATCTTATCCAGAATTTTTTTCCTACATTAACACGTCTGTCAATCAAAATAGAATCACCTTACAATGTAATAAATTAATATAATTGATCGCAATATTTACTTTCTCGATGGAATCTATACTATCTATCAAAACTATCAAAAAGATGTTGTCTTGATCCTTTTATGGTGCTATAGATAATATAACGCTCAATGATGGTTGGAAATATGAAGTCGGTAGGAACTTTCTGAATATCTCAATAGCATGACTGTTTATTCTTCAATTTCGTTTCACTAAGCAGAATTCCAAGTTCCGTATCAATAATCCATAGTTCTTCGTGCGCTTCGTAATTCGAGATGTTCGAAACTCGTTTTGTTCATATGACTCAGTTAAAAATCATTTCAAAAATCGATAAAGTTTCAACAAATTATAAATTATATCAGTTCGGAATCTTCGAGCGTTTACTGACGAAATTATTCACGTTCGCGTTGCACTACTCAAATCATCCTCTACCGAATGTAATCCCCACTGGTAATTAACTGCAGCGTATCTTGAACTCTTTCAGCGAGCAATACGCCGGAGTATTCGTAATTAATCGCGGCGAACAAACGAATTAAACGGCCGTGTTACGCGAGCTTCGTGAGTGAAGTCGGTCGACTGGCCTAATCGTAATTTCACCGCGAACGAACGGCTCCGGCAGGACCAATAATCGTTTCACGGTCACTGTAACCGTGGAAATTGCCTTCCCTCGATCCGCCGTAATTACGATCGCCGGTTATATTGCCTTCCTGCGCGTCTCGCAGTTAACGCCAGTCGACGGTGTAAGAACAACGCTTATGGCAGCTCTCTCGTTTGCGGGATAGCATTGCGCCTCATTCTCTCTCTCTTTCTCTCTCTCTCTCTCTCTCTCTCTGTCTAGTGTCTCTCTTTCTTCGCTCGGTGACAAAATGTCGCCGAGAAAAATTCATCGTCCCATTGTGACGCAAATCCACGCGCTTTCGATGCACGCCGACCGCCGGCGTGCTTCGTCGTCCGTCGCTCTGCTGCACAAATGCACTCGACTATTTGCATCGTGACCTACTTGCGTTCGTGAGTCCGCTATCGTTATGCTGCAACGTGCTCGCGATAGCACGCCGCGTCACCATTTTTCACCCAGGGAGAAATCCTCGGGAAAAACTCGCGCGTAAGAGCTTCTTTTCTGGTAGATAATACCAACATATCGCACGCGTGAGAGAAAATTGTTGTGTGCCAGAGTGAAATTTTTCGGAATGAAATGCGAAATAAAAATAGATATATTTTCCCGTTATGACGAAATAACTAGCACATTCGCGGAAATGAATGAATAACTAATTCACTTACTACACTCGAGGCGAGCGAATAATCTAATTATTCATCATTTCGTTCCTTTGTGATACCATAATTATTAATTTTCAATTAATCAGTCTTGAGTTTTATTCTTAATCCTATTCTGTTCGACATAAAAATAACGATACAATACTAACATTAATTATTTTCCGCAAGCTTTTTATTTCTTATAACGGAGCTTAATCACATGTGTGTGACATCACGCGCGCGTTATGAGGGACTCGTTTTAACGACGACAATTTACGCCAGTTAGAGCGGGTCACCTGCGCACCTAAGCGAGAAACTTCCTGAGCTCCTGGACACCAGCACCCTCTGCACCAACCTGTATTATAGATGTACACGAGTCCGGTCCGCCGAACGGTCCACCGTACCCGCCATTTATCTGGTGGGAGGTATGCATAATGCAACACGAGCACGGATGAGAAAGGAGGAAGAGGGAGAGGGTTGACTCCGGTAAGAGAGAAGTATAGGCGATAGAGTATGACCGGGGAGTATGGGCACGCGATAGTAATAGCCAAGTTACGCCATTGTGCGAAGTTTCGCTGCACTGAAGTCCTGCACCGGATAGTGGACGAGGTTCTCGAACGAGAAGAGAGAGAGAGAGAGAAAGAGAGAGAGAGGGAAGGGGGTCCCCGGTGAAAAAGGGGGTCAGAAAAGCGAGCGACCAAGCTATCCAGCCACCAGGACCAGACGCGAGAAGAGAGGGCGGAAAAAGGAGGATGAGACGGTCGCGGTGGCGGCTGAAGCAGGAGGGACAGTGTGCTGCGCGACCGGAAGCGGAAGCTCGTGCAGGCGCCACCGGAAGTGACCTCGTAATTCTCTCCCTTGCAATCCCTCCCGCCCCCGTCCTTCCCGTTACTGTTCCTCCACGTTGCCGCGGACCCATCCACTCTCCCTTCCCGTCCATCTAGCCATCAAGTCTGAATTATAGGCCGCCCCCAAACCCTTTTGTCTACGCTTTTCCTGTCGAGAATTCGAGGCATCCCACCCGCCATCTCTCCTGCGGCATTTCCGATTTTCGGACGCTTTTGTTTCGTTTACGACTTTCTCTCCGCTCTGCATCACTTCCTACGTCGAGACACAGGGATTAGTCTAATAATCGTATACGAACGTATACAAATTGTGTTTCACTCTAATCGTTATACATGCAACGTTTAAATACGAGTTTAAATATCACATTTCCAACAAAACATTTATTCGTCAAAGCGATGAAGGATGCGATAAACAGCATTAAATTATCACGAAAGAAAGAAAAAATAAAAAGGGGAAAAAACTTTCTAGAGATAAGAACGAACGACACGATCATTCATCGCGCATTCTTTCAGTACCGTTACATCGTCAGGATTCCGCGCTTTCAGGTAAACAAATTTCTATCTCCGTACTCGCGCGAGAGTGAGAAAAAGAGAGAGAGAGAGAGAGAGAGAGAGAGAGGGCGCGGGGCGCTTTCAGGAACTGCGGAGCTCAGCGATCTTAAATCAAATAAGAAGTCGTGCAAAGGGTCGCTCCGAACGACGAGAAATTCGCTCTTGCGTTCGCCTTCACTCGCGAGAGAGCGCGGCACCGACAGGGAAAGGGGAATGGATGCGCGCGCGAGCGATGGAAAAAGAAACGAGACTTAATTCCCGTTAATTGCTCGGAGCTGAAGTTTGCTGAAAGCGCTTTATCGAATTGAAAGCCTTTCAGCTTCGCTCTTTCGAGAGCACGCCCGCCCGTCCGTCGAATGAAATGCCGAATAGACGTTGCCGCGGGCGACGCTCGCTCCGCTCGCGCTCGCGTGCGTGAGCGTTCATTCCGCTTGCTCGTTGGTCGGCGAGACGAGAGGTACGAAAGGAAACGAATGAAAGAGCCTGACCGGAGAGCGTAAGAGCCGGACGAGCCGAGGATCGTAGAAGCAGCCGACGAAGCGAGCTAAACGCACGGCAATTCGGAGTACTCTATTGCCTGATTGCATTTAATTACACATGCCCCGGCCCTACTACCGCGCGATTGCTGCATTGCGCGCGCTGGGTGGCAATGGACGGCAGATGCCAAGCTTCCACAAGGAAGCGCTCGCTGCTACCTCGTAACGGGCTTCAGACCGTTAGACAGACAGCTGTAAGCCGTATGGAACCCGCGTATAATCACGCCAAGCGAATGGGAGATTGCCGGAGAGAGATCGAATCTTAAAGTGCGAAAGCACTCGCGCGCACCAACCGCCTCCTCTACCATTGATTTCAATTTCTTCTCTCACAAACTCACGAACAGCTGATATATTTTTTTTCTAAAATATCAATTTCGTTTTTCTACCATTCCGCTCTAAATCTCCTTCTAATTGTGTGTTCCTTTTTCCTTTATCCACTAAATTATTACACCTTCACTAAGATATTTTCCAATTTCTGTTCCCTCTCAAAAACAGATAAAAACTTCGTACTATGTCTTGTGTTCGCAATTATTAATTAACTCTAGATATATAACGTAGTAATAATTTATCGTCGCGCACTGCTACACTACGCAACATTAATTTTCAATATATACTGCTACAAGCCATGCAGCGATGCAGCCCCGGCTTGTCCTCTAATTCTCTTCGACCATCCCTTCAATTCCCAGCAGAGACACTTAGCAAGCTCTAATGTGTTGTACTAACAGCGGAAAGAGAAGAAAATACGATACCTTAACAGAGGTCGGCACATCTACCAGCGATACGATTAAGTATCGATCAGGGCAAAGGATTAATCCTATTAAATAACCGTATTTGAAAAAGAAGATATAACACGAGATACCGCAAAGTTGGAGACATATTGATTTTCTATCGACGGAGGCTTTACTTGTCTCCTCGTAGTATTATCCCTCATCGGTAATCGTTCAGAGCAGCTACATAGTACTTCTCCCGTTTCCTCGAACCACTTAATTACAGTACGGAGCCTGTGCACTGCAAACGCCGTATCGGATCCACTTGTGAGTACCAGAGGGACAGTTATCTCAAAAAACGATGGCCGATACATATAATCGCGGAACGATATCGCACACGGAAAGTATACGGTGCCAGCATGGTTTATATCCTTATTGCGCCTAAGAAACCTTAGACCTCGGAAGATATCCGACTGTGTTCAATTACTCGCAACCGAAACCGACGGAAAACCAATAATTCATCTCCGCGCGTAATTGCGTGAAAATAAAGATTTAAAAGTTAGTTAACTTAATAAGGTGGAAAACAAAGTCGCGGGGCGCCGCACCGTGACGGACAGCAAAACTGAGATCTCGATCGAAAAACGGTCAACATTGAAACTATAAACTTGGTGAATTTACCAAATAACCAATTTTGCAACACTTTATAGAGTTCTTGACTAAAAGTGAGAGAGAGAAAGAGAAAAAAAAAGAGAGAGAGAGAGAGAGAGAGAGTGTAAAAAGTACACTCTTATGATTTTAACTTAAGACCTTAAGAAATATGTATCTATGATTCCTCCATTCCATCCTCTTATGTCCGTATATAAACGCGAGCACACCGTTGGATGCATGTTCCACCTCGCGCAAATAGCATCACCGTTGCAGAATTCGATTTCGGAGAAGTTATGCGAACCGGCGGATATATACGCCGCAATCTATCCTCTCGGAGTATCCTCTCGAGGATGTATACGCTTCGAAGAACCGCCGGATTAGCGCAAGCTCGTGGATCTCTAGTTGCACAAAGAGAATGCGAGCGGCCTCGAAATTCGCTACGCTCCGCCTGTGTTCACCGTGTAATCACGTTAATGTTTAATTCGTTGCCACCTTAGCTAATTCGCTCTCTAATAACTAATTTCCTTTCCTTCTTTCTTACTGCGAATATATAGGACGCGTATCGTTATGTAGCTTAATATCCTTGAGCAAAATTCACGAATTATATGATGGATAAAACACGAACTCTGTACTAATCATTTTTTTAATTTTTACAAAAGTAGTAACTCAGATAAAACAATATTTATGAAAAAAAAATGCTTAGATATTCATGCAAAATTCCATTAGGTAATATTGTTTAATAATCCTGAACAGACAGTAGTTATTGATAGAGATAAAACGTGCCAAAGCCTTCCTTCCTCCTTGTTGTTTTAACGTTTAATTTTAGTAATTATCTACTAATTGCTTACCGAACAACAAATAATCTTTGTTCTGTTACTGGGCTATTACCAGATTGTACGGCTGTGTCAACCATAATGTAGTTCTGACCGAGAGCAGCCGCATTGCAAGAGCAGCTGCTTCACATAAGTCTTTTGGGAAGAATAATACCTTTGCTTGCGTAAGTCTTGTACTCCTTCCTGCTCTACCGTCTCGCCCTGTCGCAAAATGCGCAAAAAGCCTGAATATAGTTTTAGGCGCATATGCGCGTACAACAATGAGTGCATCGCCCAAGGCACTGCACAACTGTTTTATTTGGTCGAATTACTTTTTCGTCCTTTTTGTTTCCATTGTCAACGAGAAGCCCTAGCTATCTTGTGGTTATTTTTCCGTGAAACGGAAACACACTGTACGCTACTATTTCCAGACGCAACACTTAACTTTTGTTACCGTTGTACCATATTTTCAAAAGACATAATTGCAATTCTTTTACCTTTATAATATAATCACAGTTTAGGTTTTAACAGTTAATTAAACAATAACGAGGAACAAGTTAGTTTTAAAAATTGGTATAAAAAGATGACGCGATATTAATGATATGCAATATGCAATGCTATAATTATTTTTACATGCATGTAACATTATCGACATACGTCTGATATTGCATTGTAGCTACAACATGTATGTACATACTTGAAACATCTCGTGATTATCAGTAGAAGCTACTCGACGTAAGTCGAGTTACGAGTTAATTTCACAAATAGTCCCTAAAAATCTTCCGATTCATAAAATTAATTGGAAAAATCCTCGCACGTTGTTCCTGCGGTTTGCCTTCCTGAGGGAGTACGTAGGTAAGTAAAGGATGAGTAGGACGGACAGTAGATACAGACGAAAAGAACTCTCCTCAACCATTCGTCCCCGATTTCTCTCCCTAGCCCCTTTCCCTCTTCTCTCTCTCCTGCCAACCGGACCGATCGTCCCGAGAGAAACGGAAATCCTTAATTGAAAGCGTCCTCGAGCGAGAGCAACTTTTATAATTCCCCGGTCGATGATTAAAATTAAAAGTTCGGCCATGTCACAGGCAGGAAATCGTTTCGCCGGAAGGAGCGAAACGGGAAAAATCCGGGAAGCTTCACGAAAAGAGAGAAGCAGGTGGGAAATAGTACGTTCCTTTTTTTTCGACGTTCGTTTCGCGAGAACTCTTTTACGGAGGAGTTCCAAGCTAACGAGCGAATCGGCAAAGACAATCGAGACTGGTCGGCGTAATCTCAATTCTCGAAAATATATGCGGAATATGTAACGACAGCGGAGATACACGCGGAATATATAACAACAGGGGGACTCTGGTGACACTGAGCTTGACAGTTACATCGTCTCTATCCAGGGTTTTCAAGTTAATCGAAGCAATAAGAAGGAGAACGTAAAAATCAGGGGAATAAGTATACCGAAGCCAGTGGAAAATCGAAGAGAATGCGCCATCGTTTTATAGAAAGTCGAGAGATGGTGGAAGAGAACGTTTTTCCATTTAATGGAGCAGCATCCTTCCATAACTTCTGCACCCCGGAAAAATCCATTGGTGAACCTTTCCGAGAAACTCCGAATTTATCGAAACTTCTGCCATCGCCACGCTTCAAAAACACATAAAATGCAACCGATCAGAAATTCACTTAAAAAAGGAGCCGCGTAGCAAATCGAAAATAATATTGGCGATCGCTGATAACAAGGATAAAACATAAAAACGACCGAGGATTTACCGCGAGAATTTAAAAATGTGCCAAAGTTTGTTAATCCCGTCGGCAGCGCCAAGCGCCAAAAATTCGTCGTGTCATTTCGTAAATCCGTTCCGCGCTGTTTCAGAATCAGAATCAAGATTCCAGGAATGACGATATTATTTAAAAGGTCGCGATTATAAAGTGTGGTCTCATGCAAACACAACGAACGTATGGAAAAATTTCGGCATTTCCAGCCAAGAGTTTTTACGTCCGAAAATGATGGACACGGAAAGCATTCTATCGTCATAACTTCTGTAAGGAAAAGTCGACAAATTCGTCAAAGAAATTAAAGTTGGATACCCAAGATACCCATCCCTGTATGGAAGGGATGGATATACACGACGGCCGAAGCACTCCCGTGGTGCAATAGTACCTATAGATGCACGAGAAACCGGAGACATCCATCTCCCTTGACAATCTCTTTTTGCATCTCCCTTCCCTCCGCATCTCCCTTTCTCTTTCGCGTCTCGTGTCTCGACTATTCTCCTCCGTTCTGATTCGGTCGCGTTTTGCAATTTATCATCGGTCGATTAATTTATGCCGAGATTCCTATCCTCTACCCCGCCCATCCGTCTCTCACATTCGACGACAGTGCTTTCCGTCCTCCGCCTCCCTCCCGGGATGGATACTTAGTCAGACGCAGTCTGGTGCGCCATTACGCGCTAAAAGCGAGGACATGATTGCGCGGGAGTGTCTGGTATTTTACAAAATAGGATATCCCAGCTGGGAGATCCTGAGAGAACGACCAAACTTTTGCTCGAACTGAATAGCACTCCGGCGGCCACTCCCATTTGAATCAACTGTCGCATTTCGGAAACTGTTTCGGAACTTTTCGAAAAATACCGCGCAATTTATTGAAAATTTCATGTTTATTCAGACGACGACTCGGCGCAAACACTGGCGCTGTTGATCGCACTTCTATAAACGTAATCCGCATAAACGTTAACCCGCAGCGCGACGGCGTCCGCGTCGCCCGGAAATATCCATTCATTCGCACATCAAACGTCTGTATTCGTCGCGATGCAGAATGCAGCGCGCGAACTCGCGTAGCAAAAACGAAACGCAAATAATAACAACATATTAAAAGCTCCGAGCGTGTGTGCGTCGTCGCTCGGAAATATTTTTGCCATGTAATCGAATCCCCCGTGTACATGTCGCGCGCGCACGCGATAAAATCCAACCGGGGCGCGGCGCACACAATCGCTCGTTTCGAATCCTCGAAACCATTTAAATCGCGTTACTCGTTTGATGATGTACGCGCGAGTCGAGCGTGGGCATCGCGCGCGCACGTCCTGAAAATTCGAAGTTCGAAAGACGAATCGATACATGGAGAGCCCGCGTTACTGTGGCGAAGGGCAACACTTCAATGCGACCCAATGGGACCACCGCGTACGTTTCTCCTCCTCGTTCCGTCCATTGATTCCGTTTCGCTCTTTATCTTCATCCATCAGGTCTCTCTCTTCCTTTTCCGTCTCCGTTTTTCGACCTCTTTTCCTCTTTCGCCGCCTGACAAATGCGTGCACGCTCGATATAGCATAGAAAACTGTCTCTCCGCTCTCGGCAACGTCCAATTAACATAATTTCAAACGATAGGACGCATCCATCGATCAGCCCCAACGAGCGCTCGTTCCTCCGCCTTATCGACATTTCGCGCATGTGGTTGTTTCCGACGTAACGCTCCGCGTAAAAATCAAAATCAAAGATAATATACTTAATTGATCCGCTATATACGTTAAATATACATAGCTGATTCTAAGAAGGAAAAATTATATACTTCAGTGCTTTTACATTTAATATTCAGCCTTAATATCATAAAAACTTGAAATTTCGTAATAATAAAGATCACCTAAAATTAACCAGACTAATACACTAAAAAATTGGTCATCTTTAAATTTAATTAAAAAAAAAAAATTTCTGTACAATATATCAACGCAAAAAATATCTCGAAAGTTAATCCATACAGAAGCACTGCACGGAAAAGCAAAAGCAACGAGGGGGCTGCACTCGTCGAGTCGAGTGACCCGACGAGACAATCCGCCTTCCTTGGCAATTAGCAAATAGTCAACCTTGTCAATGGTCATTAATAGCCATTACGTCGGGATGCCTTGCTAAAACATTGAAAAAAGCCGAAAAGATAAGTAGAAAAGTCGAAGAGAAAAGCCGCGAAAGGCATGAAGAGATAGCCGAAAATAAATAAGGGGAATGGAAAAGGAAGAGGCGGAAAGCGGGAGAAAAAGAGAAAGAGACGTCGTCTAATTAAGCGTGTTAATTCATTTCTCCCCTTTCCGGCTCTTATCCGCGTACCGTTACGTCGGAGCTTATTCACGGCTGCCAAGGGGCAAGGTTAAACATATAGAGAGAGGCACGTAGAGAGACACGCGACTACGCTCGCGGCTACGTGTATCGCATGCGTAGCGTCGTACACGCGAGTGTGTACAGAGAGAACACGCGCCGATCCTCCCCGCGTCTCCCGCCACTCGCGACGCAATTAACGTCTCGGGGTTAATTAATAGGCACGCCACGGAGAAAGGAGCCCCGGCGTAGCCAAAGGCGGTGCAACAGACATTAGGCAAACCAACGTAAACCCACCCCGGTACGGTACACATGGAGAATACGTGCCTTGATATGTACCTACGCGCGATACGTACGTACGTACGAGGAAAGGATGGACCACCACCACGTTGCAAGCGCGAGGCAGCGAAAGAGCTACTCCGTAATTACCTCAATGTCGCTCTCTGTGCGTAGAGAGGAACCGAGAGAGACTGGCGTAGACTTAAATACGAAATTGGCGCTGTTAATTCCACCGTATGACGAGTACAATTCCCTTACCTCGTTAATGTAAAACTAATTAGACGACGAGGCCGTACTTCGCCGCGCGATCGAAGGAAGCGGGCATCGACAACAAAGACAACGACGGAGAGAATGACGACGAAGACGATGACGTTTGCTAAAGACGACACGCCGAATAAGATGAAGAGGATGTGCATTTGAGCATTGCTACATTCTATGATCATGATTTTCTACTGCTCCTACAGTTCAATGATATCGCGAGATTAATTTAAGAAAACGCTTCGCGCGATAAATGTTAAGCGGGGAAACGTTAATACGGATATCTTTATCTTTGTTTCAAATAAGATGATTTATGTTTCTCAACTCAGATGAAAATATAAATCGCGATATAAGCAATCGCATGCGCTTCAATTATGTTTAATTTATCCGCATCAGATCATTTGTGCTTTAAAAGAAAAATCAATATATTCTTGCAAATAAAAATTTCAAAATTAATAAACATAATAATATTATTATATGCATGCTTTTTCAATTACAGTTATGCTATAGAATAGGAAAACAACGATGAGACATTATTAACATAAAAATATTAAATATGCTCTTTGTGCATGCGTTGTTATAAGTATAAGAATATACTTTTGTTTGTAAAATAAAAATTACATTTGTGTAATATAAAATGGATCGTGAAATGTTTGCCGCAGACATGCAAGCACCGTGATTGTATACATGCAAAATTCACTTTGTTAAATATAATGCGCAACGTGTACAGTACCATCGTTACGCTAGTGCAAACTTAATTAAATGACGGGAACGCCTTTATGTCTATTATGCAAACAAACGTGAATAGATATTATTTCAGACAATATTGCATTTCGTAGCAAAGCGGTAAAATAATAGAAAGAGGATGCAGAATAATCAAACGTTTTGCCATCGGTAAACAATAACATCGTCTAATGTGCAATATGTGTAAAATGCGTAATATTATTCCGCTCGTTGTTGCTGTAAGTTTATAATAAAGAAATTTTTCGAACCGTGTGCATTCATAAATACGCGTTTATACGTACATACGCGACTCTAAAATGTATATTCACGAAATATATATCACTTTTACTACATATATGTACATATTATAACTGCATAAAGTTAAATGGAGAGTTAACCTCATTATATTGCCCCACTAAGAGAAGTAGAAACTCCCACCCTCGTTAGCGTGAAACTAATTAGATGGCCAAGATATATTCGGCTCAGAACTTCTGCCGAGATGAAGAGAGAAACGAGTATCTTTACCATCCT